>VYZQ01053775.1:3397-19230 GCA_013400655.1 Mystacornis crossleyi | reverse complement strand
TGCCTTGTAAGAGCTGATTACCTAGTTTAACCATGCATCTTATGAAATTTGAGTTCCACCTTTCCCATTATTTAAATCACCTTGAGAACAATTGAAACTGAAATGTTGACCATTTAAAAATTCTATTTGAATTTGGAAGGCAGCACGTGTGTCCTTCCAGATGTTATCATTTCAGCAGGAAGGCAAATGAGACATTTCAATAGCGACCAAAAAGGTAATTTCTGAGTCAAAACTATTAAACTGTGGCATGAAAAGAGAAATAGATAGTAGGACAGTATACTTGGGCAAATTTTCATCATTAGCATCATGTGATCAACTAATTTAAATGGACTTTTGCTTTTCTCATTTTACAGTGGGTTCCACACAGAGCCAGGTAAGGAGGCAGGAAGAGGTCTAAAGGAACCAATTCAAAGTGAAGAGAATCACAGGAAGGTTTTGATGAGCTCTGTGGGATTTGGAGCATGCTTTTGAGCAGAAAACTGTAGAGAATCTACCTGTCTACTTTTTTTTTTTTTCCCTGAGACATTTATGAACCAGCTAGCCTTTCACACGGAATTTGCTTATACCAAGTATCTATACTCTTTTGTTAGACTTAATTAATTGGTGAAATGGACTAACTTCTTCTCATGATCAAGCTTATCAAGTTATTGATGACAGATTTACTTTCTGAGCTTGTTTCTCAAATACATTTTTAATGGCTCTCTTACTTTTATGTTTTTATTGACTTCTCTTCATTTAAGTTACATTTCTTTTTAATTTATGAAGTGTAAAACCTGGCATTTATCCACATTATCAAAACATCTTGGTGCATATTTCTCCAACTTAATTGCTCCTGAAAAAAAAATAAATCCAGGGCAGTCTATATCTTCTCACATTTCTTTATTTGCAAGTTCAGTTTACACATTTTCTTGTTTAAAATGTCCTGAATTGTTTGTGCAAAAGAACTGCATTAGGAAATGTGAAAAAATGAAGGCTCCTTTTCAATACTATTGCTGATAATTGCACAGCATTTTAGTGGCACAAGTCATATTCAAACTTTCAAATGTTGTGGAGGTTTAGATGGATTTCCCCTCACAAATGCACTAACTTTAGCTTTTAATAATGTGTATATTTCCTTTTTGTTTCTCATCCTATTCTGAGTCCGTGACAAAGTCTAAGCATTACCAGAAACATTGCAGAGGCAAAGGCTGTAGATGAGCATTGAAATGACCTTATCGTGTCATATAGGCTCACTTCACCGGCTGGTTCTGATGATGGAGGAGGTAGAAAACCCTCTCATCTGTCCATAAAAGCAGATGCCTGAGCTTTTGCCTAGCATTGTACCAGTCTAAATTAATTTTTATTCAATTGCAGCAGGGTGCAATTCACCAGGGCAAATGTGAAAATAATCTAGTTTTCTTCCAAAAATAAAGCATGAGAAAGAAAAATGAAATGAGGGCACACCATCAGCTCTCAGAGAGCACCCTGCTCTTCTGGATTTCATAGTGTCCTACTTCACTTTTCAGTTTATTTTACTGAAAGGATTTTTACAGGATTACTTCTCCTTATCCTAAAGTAACATAAAATACAAGACAGGAACTTTTAGGTTAACTTTTAATCCACTAAGGAATTCATCCCAATTATGGGCAAAATATTAAGTCAGATCTTAATCCCCTCTCAGTGCAGCTGTTCTTTGCTTTACACAGGGCACTGCTCCCAGGAAATGTATTTAGAGATCTTAAACACATGTTGTACCATGCATAAGAAGGGTTCTGTCAGATGAGAAATATGAAGTGAAATGATGGCGTTCTCACAAGAATATCCTCCAGTTCTCTGTTGAGTTAAAAAAGGAGTTTATTTTGCCCTGAATGAGCTTCTCCCCTCACCCTCCATTTAATCAGATTTAACATCTTCTATGCAATTTCTGTTTGCTGTTTCACATATTATTTCTCCAATAGTATTCCAGGATTTTCTACGTTTTCTGTAAACCAGTCATATTATCTTGCAAAATATTAATTTTCTTCTGCTTAAAATCTCGGTCTCTGATGCGTTCAGATTTGACCCCACTTTTGCCAATCCTCTTTTTTTCATTTGCAGAGGTATTTATAATAGTTTTGAAAAAATTAATTTAATCAAGTAAAAAAGCCAGTTCTAGCTGTGTTACCATGGTAACTGACTCCTCTTTCTTGGGAATTAATGAGATTCTTGGTCATCTGGCCCTGCAGGAACACTGGTTTCAGTAAAAAAAATTGATACCATGTGACTTTATCTGTCTTCAAATACCAGTGGCCTCGTTCTCAACTTATATTCATGCTCAGTGATTTAACTTAGACCAACTTAACTAACCTCTGGTTTACACTGATGAGAGAAAAGGAAAGTAAAAATGTTCAACTATGCATGCTTTGGTATCATTTGAGTGGTGGCTGTTAATGCAGAATTTGATGATAAGTTCAAATCACACACAAAGGTCTTGGGTGCATAAAGAATAGAACCCTCATTTAGTTTAAAAGAACCAGTCTTGTAACTCTTGAACAAATTACTTCCTCTAAAGACTTAGAATATTTTCCTTACTGCCATTGTTTTACTGATATTTTGCATCACGAGTTGGAGAGGTTGAGAATAGGAAAAAAATGTAAGAAATATTTGCTTATATTTTTATATCTACTTTAATTAAGCAAAAGAGTGTCCTCAGCATGTGAGAGATTCTGAGGAAAAAAGCCTAAGGACAGAATCCCTTTGAAATTCAAAATATTTTGATCAGGATCTTGGCTTGAGAACAGGCACTTGCTGAATTTGTACTGGGATAAGCCAATGTTTCACACTCAAAGGTCCTCAAACTTTTGTAAATTCAGCTCTTCATTTTTATAAAAACCCATGTTTAATAACTTGAAACCATTACTACTTAATGCAATTCTAACACCAAGAAAGATCATTCCAATGTCAGCTGTCTTTTCTATTCTTGTGCAAACAAGTTTCAATTTATGGCTAAATTTTCTGTTTGAAAAATATATCTGAATTATTATAATCATCCCATTCATGTTTTTCAGAGAGTTAATTTCTTCAAAAATGTGAATAATTCGCAAAATTTGGTTGTTTATGATTTGTTCACAGGAGAGTTTGAAGCTTTCCATGACCCTTTTATGTAAAGTGTATCATAGGTTCATAGCATCATTTAGGTTGGAAAAGACCCTTAAGATCATCGAGTCCAAACATTGACCTAACAGTGCCAAGTGCACCCTTAACTGCATCCCTAAGTGCAACATCTGCATGTCTTTTAATTACTTGTAGGGATGGTGATTCCAGCGCTTCCCTTGGCAGCCTGGTGCACTTCTTGATAACTATTTTGACAAAGAAATTTTTGTTAATATCCAATCTAAACCTCCCCTGGTGCAACTTGAGTCATTTCCTCTCATCCTGTCCCTTACTACTTGGGAGAAGAGACTGGCCCCCACCTCAGTGCAATTTCCTTTCAGGGAGTTGTAGATAGCAATAAGGACTCACTTGAATCTCCTTTTCTCCAGGTTAAACAACCCCAGCTCCCTCAGCCACTCATCATGTCTTGTGCTCCACACTCCTCACTAGCTTTGTTGCTGTTCTTTGGACACACAAATACATTGCTGTCCTTTTCCTCATTTCCTACATTCATTGTCTGACTTATTTAACCACGTCAGCAAGAATCTTTTTTTTTTGATAGCATTTAACAGCACAACATTATTTTTTTGCTTGTCATATTCAGGAATACTTATGAATTTGCTTGTCACATTCATAAGACTGCAAATGCATCCTGAGTTTTTTGACAAAGTCCTTTTATCACCTATGTTATGAATATTACGTTTCAAAATTCACTGCTTTTGATTAAAAGGCAGTTATACCTTGAGAGATTTTTTACCTTTCTCACACTGACTTTGGAAATGTTAGCAAAAATATCTACTATGTTTCTTCTCAAATATCTGGGGTACTGAGGAGTGTTGCCCCTTTTCTATTACTAGTAAAGAGAAAGCAAATTATAGGGATGGTCTTTTCAACAATCATAAGGTCTTTTAAAAACCCCCATTGTGCTGCATGCATCACTAAGGAATTTCACTTATAGAAACCAGGAACATTTGACCAGGCTAAATTTCACTGCTTTAAAAAATTTGTCAATACTAATAGTCATCTTAACAATATGATGAGCTATAGAGGTTTTTTTCAAGAAAGGCTGTTTTAATTAGAAGGAAAATTGTTTGCAAGAAGATGCAAATCTGGCCTCCTCTGGACTTGCTCCTACAGTTCCACGTCCTTCCAGTGCTGGGACCCCAGAGCTGGATGCAGTGTTCCAGGTGGGGTCTCATCAGAGCAGAGCAGAAGGGCAGAATCCCCTCCCTGGCCCGGCTGCCCACGCTGCTTTGGATTCAGCCCAGGACACGTTTGACTTGCTGGGCTGTGAGTGCTCATGGCCGGGTCATGTCCAGCCTCTCACCCACCAGCACCACCAAGTCCTTCTTGGCAGGGCTGCTCTTGATCTGCTCATCCTCCAGCCTGTACTAATATAAAGGATTGCCTTGGTCCGGGTGCAGCTCCTTGCACTTGGTCTTGTCAAACATAATGTTGTTCCTATGACCCCACTTCCTGACCTTGTCCAGGTCCCTCTGTATGGCATCCTGCCCTTCAAGTGTGTCAATAACCTCACTCAGATCAAGGTGTATCTGATCTTAGTGTCTATATATGTGATGAGGATATTTTTTATTTTTATACCTTGTAAAATACAAAGTACAGTGCAAAAAACTGCAGTGCCTTAAAAGGTAGCTTACCTCAGATCACCTGCTTGCAGTATGTCTACAGAGAGAAACAAGTGACATAAGTGGAACTGACTTGGTGGAAACTGAAACTTCAAGTGAGAACAAATGATTGCCAATACTCAGAACCTCCTACCAGCAACATCTCGTGGGCATATGCCCTTCTTTTTGGTAAAGCCAGGTGCTCTTCTAAGACAGAGAGCTCAGTGGGATCAGTGTGGTGGGAGATGAAAGTAAATCGTTTACTGGCCTGCCCTTAAAGCACTTAGAGCAATCTTCCTCCTGCAGGAGTTCATTCTTGTAATAATTCTTGCAACTTGTAGCTAATGGAAGATTTTAATATAGTAGCTTATGTGCAGCCAGTGTGCAATTCTACTCAATAAATAAACAAACTGTACTGCCCTTTATTTCCTCAACAGAGTGGGAATTTAGCAGAAAATACACCCTTCCGCCCAGCTTGTTCTCAAAGATCAGATGGTCTGGGTGTGGCTGGGTTTAATTTCAGGCTGTAGTAAATTTAGCACTGTGTAGTGGTTTGGTTTGCATTTTCCCCTTTCTGTGAAATAAGAACAGGGAGGAATACAAAGCAGGCACCAAACTTTAAAGAATATAATGAAGTTTATTACTGCAACTACAAGTGAAATGGAATAAGAAGGAATTAAAGCAAATTAACCCTCTTTTTCTCCAGCACCTCCTCCATCCACCTATAATATAAAGACACAAATTTAAAATCAATTCAGTCAGTTTGCCACTCTATAACAATCTTGTGTCAGTCCATTTAGAGAGAGGAGTCTCTTTTGCTCAGCTATGGAACTTTTCCACAAGAACAATCTTCTCATGGCATCCACGTCACAGCACAACCGCCGTCTGGGGTGGTTTTCTGTTGACATGTGAGAGTCCTCAACCACAGCTTTTCCACAACTGTGTTCGAGGATTCACCTTTAGCTGCAGGGGGTACAATTTTAAGGACAAGCACTTCCAGGAAAAACAAAAGTTCTGTTCATCTCTCTCCAGGATAAACCCCCCTTGCTATAGAGAGAAAACCTGTGGAAAAAAAAAAATTAACGTTCTTCTGTAGGTAGCTTCTCTCAACAGAGTGGGGCCGAGGTGAGCACTCCTCCAGGCTTCCACCTCGGTTTGAAACAGTCCAGGAAAAAAGAAGAGGAAAAAAAAATCCGAACACATTCTGCTGGAAAGCTTTTCTCCCCCAAAAGCTTATAATGAAATTAAAAGGGAGTCTCTAATACCTGAGTCCATCACCATAGGTTAACAAAAGAATTTCAGCTTCTAGCATCTTCTCTCTCTCTTCTCTCTAGGCTTCAGCCCTTTCTTCTGTGTCTTTGCCTTTCCTGGGAAAGGATTGCAGGTTTCATATCTCGGAGGAAAAACCTACAGCACTGAAGGGGTTAATCTTCCTGTGCCGGGACCTTGAAAACTGGACCTTATCTCTCGTGAAGCGGCAGCTTTTGGCTGTTACAGCTGTTTTCAGCCGGAGCTGGGTTTGAAGTGAAGGGGGGGGCATCTCAGCCCACACGGCCAAGCGGCAGCTTGGGGCTGTGGCCCCCCCACCCCTGGGCCTGGGGCTGTGGCCCGGCCCACCACCCCTGGGCCCAGCAGCCGGGCCTAGCCCAACCTGCCGGCAGAGGCCCAGGCCCGCATGGGGCCGGGGGGGGTGGGGAGAAAGGCCATGGCCCCATGGCAGAGCTGGACCATGGCCCGGCCCGGCCCCCCACCGGGCCCCACAGGTTGGCATTGGCAGGGCCCAGCAGGGCTCTGCCGGGCTGGCCCAGCGCCCCCCAACCCCCCACCAGGGGCTGAGCGGGCCCTCAAATTACCTCTGTCGACATTGGAACAGCAAGAGAGAGATTCCCACCTCGTCCCTTTTAAAATCTGTATTTCATAGAGGCGTATCCCTTCTCTAAGTGGCTCAATAGAGCTGCCTATATTCAAATTAGTTAATTGATTGGTTCTATGAAGTTCTGGAGGAAATTACAGCACCTGTTGCTGCAAACCACTTCCTCAAGGAAACAGAGCCAAAAGGAAGAAAAACCTGAAGAGCAGGAAGGGGTGCCAACCCATGACACACTGTAAGTCTGGTTGAGTTCAAAAAAGTTGAAGCACAGGTGCAGTTTACCAGTCCAGCACTGTAGGTGTGGTTGCACTCAAAAAGCACTGTGCACAATCCAGATTCATGGTAATAAGGTTTATTGAAGCAAAAGAAGAGCATGTTCAGGATTGCCAGTGATAAATGCGCTAAATGCAGAGCGTTAATACGTGTCAGATCAGAAAGTGTCGTAAGAGATATTCTAATAGTGGTATATATATGAAAATGAATATTCTCAGGTGTGCTACAATGCAGTTGGAAGTGTAAAGCTCACCTAAGGACATCCCTTCAGGAGAGGAGGAGAGACACTGTTAATTGACGGATGCCAAGCAGGCAGAGATTATGTCTCCCTCCAGAGACATTTTCCTCCTTCAGCCTTTTCTGCACTTAAGCCTCCCTTTAATATAATTTTGGCCCATCTCAAGGGGATGGAACAATCACATGTTACGGGCGGGGTTTGGTGGCTTTGGTCAAACATGCATTGCATAATGCATGTGCTCCTTCATTTGCATCCTGAAGGATGTTTAAATTAATCTGTAAGGGGGGCTTAATGAGGGTCTCAGTTTCTTTTGTTCAGGACTTATAGTTGACAAAAGAGATACAATAAACACTTGGGTCCTCCTCCACATACTGAGATTGCAGTAAAGGTTGCCTGACCTTCTTCAGAGGGCCTTTGTTATCAACCGTATCTCATTAATGAATCAGATTTATGACAAGCGTTGTTTTCTTGTGTTAAAAAGAGTGTGGCAATTGGTTGGTACCAATGGGGTGTGGTGTTTTTCTGTGCTTTGCTGAAATAACATCAGGCTGTAAGACCTCTGCTTCAATCCAGACACTGTTCAGTTGCTAGGCTTTGCATAAGCAAGGTGCAAGGTAAGAAATAGACTCAGCTCTTGATTTCCTCAACTAGCTTCATCAACTCACCACCTTAAAGAAATACTGTGCAATCCTGACCATTTACCCCAGCCTTCCCTGCTTAGCCTGAGTTATTTTGTGGCTCAGCCTCATGTGAAGCAGATACAAGATGAATTGCTTTATGATGATAAAGGCACAGACTGCTTTGCAGGCTCTGTGTCAGAAATAAAAGCAGTATTTTCTTGTGAGAATGTGAAATAAATTCCATTACATGGAATTCTTTCCATTTATGTCATGTGCTTATATAAGAAATGGTAGAGGGAAAAGCAGGATCCTCTGACTATGTGTTCATGTTTCCTCAATTCCCAGAAACAGCCTGAGGTGCTGTAAAAGCACTCCATCTGTTTACAGATTGCAACAGTTTTTAAAAACACATAGCTGAATACATCTGTTATTCAGACTGGATTGATCAGCCCATCAGTACTGCCTTCCTTTTTCCTGCTATAGTTCATTCCAAGTTCATACTCACAATAATTGATTAATCTTCTGCATTTGGGTTGCAAAGGAGGCCCTCAAAATCAGTGACTGCTCTGTCCTAGTTTTAAGCCAAAACCCCATTCTGAAGTACATAATACTAGACTTTTGTGACCTTAAAAACCTATTTGTGAGTTTCTGGATAAAATTCAAGGTATTGGCTTGACATTTACATTGTGCATGGCGTGTAGAACGTACTTTCTTAAAAATACCTCTCCAGGTTTCTTCACGTTTAAACTGGAGAAAGGAAAAACCTTTTTTGTGGCCCTCAGTTTTGAGATGTCTTTTAATTTTTAAGTTACAGCAGTGATCTGTTAATGTCCTAGATACTTTGCAAAGTAGGCTTTTGTATTTTCTGTAGTTTTCACTGTACTTACTTTTAAGAACTGAATCTCAGTGTCTTCTGTGGAACAAGGGAGAATAATTACTGCTAGAAATTTTTTGACAGTGCTAAAGAGCCCCATTTCAACACTTCTCTCTTGTTCTGCTGTGTTAATTAGATATACCATCTGCTAATGATCTTCAGCTTATATCATGATAACACTGAATTTTGAATTTTCATGCATTGGCATGTGCATTCACACCCTGTCTGGTACTCCAGCAATGTCTGCTCTGATCCCTGTTGTGTGTCACTGAAAGCTTCCTTGGAGATCTTCCCTTAATTTTCTTCTTCCTTATTCAGTATACATTAACAGGGGGAAAAAAAAAAATTGTATTTCACTTTTTCTACGAATTCTGACAATAAGCAAAGAAATGTCAAAGTACTCCCTGTTAGCTCAATTAGCTACTATACTGTTCTTTTCAGGTCACAAGTGTTAATTTATTGTGGTCAATAGCAATGTTAGGTGGGGATTGCATAAAAGACCCTGATTTTGAACTTTGCTGCAGTGAATGGGATTTTGTGTGTGGAGGGGATGTTATATGATGTTTGAGAGTCCTTCCTACAGCATGAAACATGGCAAACTCTGTTTTTATCAGAGTTCATCAGGCTTCAGTCGCAGGCTGTTGTACATATGATGCAAAGGAGACTCAATGCCTGTAACATGGTCAGTTTTCTGCACATAAACCTGGAGTGCTGCTGTATATTCTGAGGTGTAGAATCACAGGAAGAAGCTTATTTGTATGCTTGATTTTATGAAAAGGCAAAGAAAAAATGTCTTTATCCAGAAATTCTTTGAAATCTAATATATTTGATTTGGAGATGCAGATTTGAAGCCTAAAAACACCTAAAGGACATTAAATAAGAATCCAACTGCCCATATTTAGGAAAAAACGTAGTGGTCTCTTTGTCCTTCAGCTCTTTAATTGCTCCTACAGCTCTGTTATAAATGAGATTTAAGCTGATAAATACTATAAAAGTTTATTAAACTCTGTCCTTGGTTACGTAGTATTCTATTACCATTTTTAGCAATGTTCCCTGCCTCCTCCCTTTGGGCTATGATCTGTTAATGTGCCTGTCAATGAGTCACTGATAACTCGCTCCTGGACTATCTCCTGTTAATGGCCCCATCTGTGCCTCACCCTATCACTCCCCATCCCATTGTGAGATGGTCCGCCCAGAGGGGAAGGAGCCAAGCATCCCAACCGGGATAAGGTCTGTGATTTTGTAGCAGCAGGAGAGAGCTTCTTCCACTGGATTCCCAGGGGACAAGAGTTACGCAGCCACCACTGGACTTCTCGAGGAGGACCAGACTCTTTTTCCTACAAGATCACCTTTCCTTCAACAGAACCACTTCAAGGAGAGCTGCAGTTGTCATCTAGCTGGACTGCTACCACCACCCTGCTCAGCAGGGTGTCAGGTCGTACCCTGACTCTGTCAGCTTAAACCAGTGTTGCTGTATTATTGCTCTGTTATACATATATATATATGTATATATAAGTAAAGAACTGTTATTCCTATTCCCCACATCTTTTGTCTGAAAGCCCCTTAATTTCAAAAATTATAATAATTTGGAGGGAAGGGGGTTGCATTTTCCATTTCAAGGGAGGCTCCTGCCTCCCTCAACAGACACCTGTCCTTCAAACCAAGACAAACTCCCTGAACCACTGGGAGCATTTTTGTGGGGTTTTGTAGGTTTGCTTGTTTGTTTGTTTTTGTTTTGTTTGTTTCCCCCACCCAGACCCCCATAACATATTTTCCTTTTATGATCTCTGAGTTCTTTGGAAGAGAAATGAGGTCTCATGAACAGAAGGCATATTAAAACAAAGATCATTATATCTGTTCAGATATCAGTTTTACCAAAATACATTGTCTAAGGGCTCAAAGAAAGTCAACAGCTTGTTATTTGGCTTATCAGGTATAGTTACCAGAATCAAATTATTGTTAATACACTGCACACTTATTTTTAAATTTAGCTCATATTTTGCTGTTCATCTGCCTCATACAGCTTGCTCTTTAGCTGATTGCTGACACTTTCCAGGAGAAAATGTAATTGTTGTGTCATTACTAGGTTCCTGTATTGTTCTTTGGTCATTGTATAAACCTAATTAGAATTTTCAGCAAATACTCACCTGATGTTTTTCATTAAGCAGCCTCGGAATCACATATTCACAGGAATATAAATGTCCTGATGGAAAGGCTGACAGCACAGATCATTGTAGCTTTTTGTCTTCCATTTTAAATAACAAATTTAATGTCATCGGTGCTTATTCTTTGTTATGACTATATTCACACTCTTAAAAAAATGCTCTATCTTAATCTCCAAACAGTACTAGCATCTGTATCATATTGTAATTTAAAAACAATGAAGTATGATTGTAATGACACCTTCCAAATATATCTTTTTCTTCTAATATGCCTAAATTTTTGTTTTAACCTCTTGCTTATATAGAACATGGGGCATTGTACTGGTTTCAGTTGGAGTGGAGTTAATTTTCTTCACAGTGGCTGGTATGGGCTGTGTTTTGGATTTGTGCTGAGCACAGGGTTGATTTATATAAGAGATGTTTTTGTCTTTTCTGAGCAGGACTTACACAGAGCCAAGGCCTTTTCTGCTTTTTACACTGTCACAATGGCAAGGAGGTCAGGGGTACATGGGAGGATGGGAAGAGATACAGCCAGGACAAGTGACACAAACTGAGCAAGGGGATATTTCAGACCATCATGTTCAGTATGTAAAGTGGAGAGAAGAAGGAGGAAGTGGAGGGGGACATTTGGAGTGGTAGCATTTGTCTTTCCAAGTCACTGTTACACATGATGGGGCTCTGCTCTCCTGGAGACAGCTGAACACCTGCCTGCCCATGGGAAGCAGTGAATTAATTCCTTGTTTTGCTTTGCTTGTTTGCATGGCTTCTGCTTTCCCTATAAAACTGTCTTTATCTCAACCCATGTGTTTTCTGGCTTTTACCCTTCCAATTCTCTCCCTGATCCTGCTGGTCAGGGAGTGAGTGAGCAGCTGTGTGGGGCTTGGCTGCTGGCTGGGCTTAAACCATGACAGTAGTTTTATTCAGCTTCCTTGTTGAAGGAAAATTAAGATAAAACATTAACTGGCCAGCAAGGCTTGCTTTATTAGGTTTTCCTTAACTTAAAACAAATAAAGAAAAGATTGTAAAGGCCACTTATATTTTATAAAAGAAAGTTGCATTGAAAACCAGGTACAAGCATAAGAAAGATTATCATCTTTTTTGAAGTTAAGGGCGTTGTCTTTTAAAGTCTTTATGTTTTGGATAAAATATAGATGCTTACTTACAAAAAAAGATGTATTTTGGGCCCAGCCTATCATTACATATTTCTGAGGTGTTAGTTTGTCACTGAGCCATTTTTCATCCTGTAGAACATTAATGGGTTTAGAACAGAAATCTGAAGTGCTTCTTCTAATTCTTTCACTATTTACTTACTCGTTTGATATATGAGAGTCTTTAACTTTTTAAAGTCACTTGCAAAGACAAAACAGATTAGCTTATGAATCTTAGGAACCCTAAAGAAATAAAAACAAGAAGTGCTTCACAGATGGACTAAGTTGTTTGACTTCATGATGTGTTTGACTTCAGAATGAAATAATGTGTCAGTGAGGCACTCCTTAGGTGGTGCTCAAGACTCATGTAATTTGAGTAGCAGATTCCCAAAAAGGTCCATGCAACCCAAATAATTTAGGTTAAGATCAAGCCCACTCTGGAAAGTAAAACTATATGTTTTTCATGTATTTGGCTGGTTTAGATGACAGATTCATTTTAATAAGCTTAAAATGTTTAACTCCCAGTTGATTTTGTAGCTGACAAGCAATGCAAGTGAGTGTTTTCCTTTTGTCTGCTCTCCTGGAATACACCAATTATATCATGATTCTACGACAAAATACCTGTCATTGAAATGGAAAATGTAAAACATCAGCATAATTACTGACTTAATAAGTCATTTATATGGATGCTATCAAAGGAGAAGTGTTATATGTCTTAGGTTACTGAGATCTGCGGCATATTGTGGACATTACTGTTAGTCTATCAAACCAAATTCACCACATTGCCTTGGATGGATGGTCCATTATAAGGACAGGGTCATGAGAAAATGTTTCAAATTCCTTGAGAACAGAGTACAGATTGCTATTCTAGAATTTTAGCAATGAATTTGGTTTTGCAGTTTTTAACAATACAATTTGTTTTGCAGTGCATGTGTCATGTTGTGTGCAAGATGAAAATCAGTTTGATATTTAAAGAAAATTAATTTAATCCAACAATTTTTTTTCCATTGGATGTAATAGATTTTTCTTTCCACACAGCTTCTACAAGTTAACAGAATTGATTTTCCACACGAAAAAAGTGTAAAAAAATTTTACTGTAGAGGAGTATAACAACTTGTTCTTTTAAAGTATAGAGGTGCATAGGCAAATGAGAAATACTCGACAATGTTTTCAAAAGTACATCTTGAGAAAGCGAATGAAAACAGGTCTAAAAATTAAGTGTCAGCAGCTCTCTCTTGAGTCATACTCTGTGAACTACTTTTTACAAACTCAATTTCCAGATGAAGCTGGCTGAGCAGGTCACTAGTTAAGGTGGCAAACTGCTCCATTTTAGGCTAATTTGAGCTACTGACAACAATCATATGGAAGAGAATGCAGTTACCGAGAATCCTTACATTAAATGTTTTCGAAGAACTTTGCAAAACTATTGATTTCTTGCCCCTGTACAAACTCTTCTGGCAAGCACCACTGCAGCAGTGGGTAATAATGTCTTTATTTATAAGAAAACCAGTGTTGTGCAAGACAGTTCATTAGAAAAGAAAAGTCTTTTCCTTGTTCGGATAACTCTTGAAATACTTCCTTCAAATCTAGAATGTATCATTGTATGGCATTTCTGAACATATCTGCGTATTTAATTCTCTTTTTGGATTGATGGTGTTGAATGTATGGACAAACCCTGAATATTTGTAGGGAAAATGTATGTTTGCAGTATGCTGAAAAAGGGCTCCTGAATAGTTTCAGGCTTCATCTTGTTACTTCAGCATTTTCTTAAACATTGGGAAGAATGTGAAAGGCCTGAAAAAAGACAGTTTTCTAACCCATGAGCTAATCCAAGTGTGTTACATTCAGTCTTTCTATTATTTTGTAGCGAGTGTGTGGGCTCAGAATGAAAGTATGCAAACTATATATATTTTTTGACCTTGGAACTCCAACGGTATCAAAATGTTAGGATGGGTGGACTGATAATTTGAAAAATAATGGGCCAGTTTGCTAGACTTGCAGGCATATCATAAACCAAATGCCATCTGCCAAGATGAGAAAATAACATGAGAAGTACTATTATAAAATTTTAACTGCTATTAGGAAGTAAATGCTCTGTTCCTCAGTCCACCACAGAAAAAACAGACATTCAGTGAGTAAATATCCATTTTTACTACTTTCAGGTGAGAAAGAAAAAAGGAGAAACTGTTAATTTCTTGTAATTGCAGGAAATTTCTTACATCTGCTGTTTAGTCCCAGTGGATTTCTGCGTCTTCAAAGGACATGAGATGAAGGAATAGAGAAACTTAGAAATGTAGTGGAACGCACAGAAAAATCTTTTCTGGTTCATTGGCTTGATTAAGACATCAAGGTAAAACCCGGAACAAAAAACAATGAGAACAAAAAATCAAAAGATCATTCTAAAATGGCCATTCTTTCAGGAATGTGCAAGGAGATATTTGACATTTGCATTGTGTTCTGCAGTGGAGGAAAGAAAACAGATCCCATCTCCTATCAAGAGTGGTTGACATGATGCATCAGTACAAAAATTTTTGAGAAGTTTTTTTGTTTTTCTGGATTTCTTTGGACAATTAAAGGATCTCAACAACATCCTTTTCCCAGCTCATGAAGCTGGTTGGATATTATAAGAGAAGGAGATTGAGATTCTCTCAGCAGACAGCAGCAACAGCTTGATATGTCCCATGTACTTCTCACTATGCAGGTCTCCAAGCTTGATGTTGTCTTTGTGGGAATGGTTAGAAGGTCACAGATGGAGATGTGGAAATCAAAATCTCAGCTGTGCAATGGGTGAGCAGGAAAGAACAGGAATAGATTATCACTGCAGAAGTTAAAGGATGATATCTTAGTTTTGTTGTGCTGCAGTAGAAAATTGAATTTTCTTGGAAAGGGTGAAAAATATAGATTCTGGTTAGCTAGAATATTATGTAACTGCATTTCATATTCATCAGACAGTCTCACCTGAATGCTCACCCTCTTTATCCAAATTCTTATCTCTTAGAAAATTTTATTTAGAAAATTTCCAGCTTACATGTTCGCATTTTTCATACTAAAAATAAGTTATCCTTGTGAAATTCACCTCACTTTTATTTTAAAATAATAAATACTTCTTAACCATTTAGATGAAATGAAACATTGGGATTTGACTTGAACATCTTTCCTTCAGTTTCAAGACAATGATTTCATCTGCCATGAAAGCATAAATAATTTTGCAATTGTATACCAATATATATGTTATTTTAAAAAATTTATCAGGGTTTTTTTGATGCATCTATTTTAAGACAGTAGGTAATTTCACACTTTGTGTGGAACAAGTCCATTCTGTTCCTTTCTACTGAAATAAATACCAAGAACATTTGTACTGGAGAAACATGAAAGGAGCAGTGTAGTTGGTTAAATCTGGAATTCACTAGGTGTGTTGATTAAATAATATGTGCTCATATATTACCACTGTGTAAACCGAAACCCGTAAGTGCGTGGTGCTTTAACTGAGATTTATGGTATGTCTTACTAAGACCACAGATAAATGAGGATTTCTTCATGTCTCTTGAGAGGATCTCTTTGTTTCGAGGAATACTGATCCTCTTCAAGGTGACTGCTTTTAAACAAGGCCTTTCCCTTTTTAAAGGTGCTGCATTTTGGAATGGTGCTGTTGTACTTTCATAATGATACAAGGCACCTGATTTCCTTTTGATCCTCACATCTCATTTGACTTGCCTTTGCCAGCAGAAACAAAAGGATTAGGGACTGACTTTAGAATTCATGTGTAAAGATTTTTTTAAAATCTCCTGTAAGCTTAAATGAAGTTCTCTTTCTACAGAAGTTAATATATTTGATTTTGTGTATTTAATACATTTTTAGTTTTTAATCAGATTAATGTAAGTTATATAGACTTGTACTTCAAAGCCTAGTCAA
>VYZQ01053774.1:4263-15680 GCA_013400655.1 Mystacornis crossleyi | reverse complement strand
TTATTATTCTGATTATTGCTCTCATCCTACTAGCTTCTTCACCTTGAGCTAATGTGACATTGAAGTGCTATGGGAAATCAATGCAGCAAAAATTTCTCATGCTACCACAACAATATTGATTTAGGAACAAAGACTAAATATCCAATAATAGAATGGACAAAGAGATTAAAAGAAAGAAAATGCATGTGTTTTTGGATGTCTAATAAGTTGTTTGTAAAAGTGGGTGTGGTCTGTGGAGTAGAAAAAAAACTTGTTTATTGAGAGCATGTAAACTCAATAAAGCTTTCTACTAACATAATTAGCAGTAGCTTTGCATCGGAACCTGGCTGCATACTTCAGGCTTGACCAAAACGACTAAAGGGGTATTCCAGACCAAATAACATCATGCTCAGTATATAAAGTATGGAGTAGAAGGAAGAAGAGGGGATGTTTTGAGTATGGTAATTGTCTTCCCAAACCTCCCTGTCCTTCAGGACTATTGTTCATGCCGTCATTTATAGTTAGGGTTTTGAGGGACACAGAATGCACGAAGACAGAAGCATGTGGTGCTTTAGTAGGATCTTTGAAGAGGTGACCTAAACTCTGTAAGGTCAGCTGGTTAGTTGTACATCTAACTGGATCATGCCTTTCATTCTTTTACCCTGTGTAACTGTTTCCCAAATGAAAAAAATTCATACTCATTTTCTCTTACCAGCAGCTAAGAATGAAATTTTCTCCATTTTGCCATGAAAAATTCTTTTTCATGGTTAGAAATAGGATTTTTCCAAACTTGACTTGAAATTTCCATAGTTCCTTTTTTAATTTTGTTGACTGTAAGTTTATATGGATATTATTTGTTAAATATTATGTTGTAGATGGCCACAGTGAACTGGAAGGGAAAATTCTCTCCCCTATTGNTCATTGGTTTGGTGAATTACCATTTCCTTCTGTTCTCTTCTCTTGCCCTTATTTGGAAGACTATTTATTTTTCCTGTTGGAATGTAGAGCGAATGAATTTACATCGTTCATCTTTAAGTGCAATAGCAGTCTTCCTCATGACTAGAAAAGGGCTTTTGTCGGCAGGTTTTGACTTTTAAAATTAATTTTAGATAGAGTTTGACAGCACTAAAAGTTCTTGGACAGTTCTGGTTTTACAAAAGTAGAAAAAGGTGCATCTAATATTTAGGATGTTTTGGATTACTCTTTTTGCAATTAATGACATCCCTAGTCTCATGTGACAAGTGTTTATCATAGCAGGCAGACAAAAGAAAGAAAATAATGAAAGGAAGCAGTGGGGAAAAACAAACTAAAGCCACCATAAATATTAAGTTCCTTTGGCCAAAATAGGCAGAGAAATTTAAGGATGCCACTTGTTCTGCTTTCTTCAAATGAGACAGAGATAAGAAGAATTACAGTAAGACAAGAAACACTACCAGCTTAGTTTTAGAAAAAATATTTATGCTTGCCTTGTTGATTGATCTTTATTGTCTGCAAATTAAGGTTGGCTCTGTAGTGCAAAAGAGTTTTTTCAAAGATAACCGGTGTATTCTGTTTTGGTAGATATCCTGATTCATTTCAATCTCTTGTTCTGAAAAAAAGTAAAGGATATGGAAGATAGGTAAGGAATAAAATCTGGTTGATGGGTTGCCATCCTAACTTATTAGTACTCCTATGGTGCTGGACATTGCAATTTTTTTTTTTTTTTTGCTTCCTTTAATAATATCTCTTTTTATTATGCAGGTAATTTCATAATTAATAGAACACTCTTTTCTAACTATTATAATCCAATTGAAAACACATCAGAAACAAGTGTCTCCCAAAATGCACTTCATCCCACTTCAGATAAACTACTTGGTTGTCAGTCTTTCTCTCAGGTTTCCCAGCTTGATTTTCAGCATTTATATAAATAAATAACCGTAGCATGTTCTCAGGAGTTAAGCAATCAAAAATGTTTTACTTTTATCATCTTAGCAGCATATACTGCCTTTAGGGCTCCATAAAATGATGGGTCAAAAAGGGTATTACAGGTTTCCTTACTGCAGGAGAATTCAAGCACCCCAGAATGAGGCCTACTTTGAGCCAGGACTGAGACTGGGTTCAGAAATGACAGAGGTGAGGAGGAAACATTTTCATAATATATGCTCTATCAAAATCCTGCCTTCCAGACAGCCTCTAAATGACCATACATCTACAAAAAAAATTTATTGATAAACCTATGGTCTGTTCTAATGTACAGAAGTGGCTTCTGCAGGTCTAGGCCTCCAAGAATTTGAACTATACAAATATAATCTGATGTACTGAATACGTTCCTAGTCATCATTTTGTTACTGTGAACGTGACAACAGTGAATGTTCTTTACTGACATTAAGCATTCTCTTTTTGCCAAAAATATTTGGAGAGGAAAAATTCCTTCCTTGTCATTCTTGTATTTTGATGCTTGGGCTTGCCACATTTTAAGTAACTGCTTGTGTGTTTTGAGAACAGTGTGCATTCCTTCTCACAAATCACAGGGAGCACTAAAACTTTAAGCTGTCACCTTAGAAACTCTCAAATGGGTTTTTTATCAGGGTAATTTCCTGCACACAGAACCTGTCAGAAGAACTACGGCACCAAAGTACGTTAAAAGAGAGAGAGTAGGAAACTGTCAGTCAGGAACTTGGCTCTAAACATTTCTTAAGCAACGCGCTTGTTCAAATATGCAGGACTTGATCCACCAAAAGCAAAGTTGCACCAAATGTAATCATTAAGCATTTCCCAGCTTAAAAAAACCCCCAAGAGTATGTGATAGCCACTCTGAGTAATGTTGCATCTGAGCTACTTGCATCTTTAGTCCCATTAAAAGGTTAAAAGATTAGTTGCAATATTTCCCCTGTTACATGATAAATTGGGAAATGGAAAAATCAAGAGATTACTGATGTTTTTTCTCATGTTAATCCACTTGTCTGACCTTCCTAGCACAGAAATAGCAGCTTTCTCCCCCAGCAGCCCAGATTCAAAAGTGGATTAGAGACAAAGTAGCAGAGTTAAGAACTCAAAGCATCAAAACAGAGCATTTATCAGCTAAAAATTCCTGTGACCTTGTCCCTCACAGAACACAAGTCTGTTTGTTACATGTCTCAGATATGAAGACAGAATGTATACTTTACTCAAAATCAACAGTGCAACCTGTGAAAAACAATTTCTGTTATCAGGAAGCAAAAGGCAGAGGGTTGTTTTTATATTTTCTAGTGAAATATTAAACATAAGGGTGTGATCCTGTGTCTCAGAGCCACCAAATCTCTAGGAAAGTTTTCTCTGATAATAGCTGTCTCAAGAGATGAAAAAAGCTGGAACAGCAGAGCATCTGCAGATATGTTTTCATCAGATATTTGATGCACAACTAGAAATCAGGATAAAGGGATAATATTAATATCATCAACAATTTAATTTTCTCAGTGAATACCTACACTGCTGATGGGAGTATGAAAAAGATTGCTTTTCTGCAGCACAAAAAATCAAACCCTTCTAATGATTTAAACTGTACACTGATTCCTGCTGCTTATTTGAGTGTTTCTTCCCTGGCAGGTAACAACATGCTTTTAGGACTGCTGTACAGAAGGACTGCTTTTTTTGCCTCTGACAGTGGTGATCTCTTAGCTTTCCACCAATTGCCAAATCCAAAGCAGTGGAATGTAAGAGCTATCTGTTTTCAATGAAAGGTACTTTGTAAAGAGCAGAGAACATTTAACATCTAGGTTAGGAGCCTTGCCAAATAGTTTTACTGCATCTCTGAATGTAAGTACTTCTCTCTCTCACTGAATCTTGGTTTACTGAGAGTAAGAGAATCACGGAGAGAAATTGATGCATGAAAGTAAAGGAAGTCTCCCTACTTGGGCTTCCACTCAGCAGGAGATGACAATTTTGTAATGATGTCTTGTATCATATATAAGTTGTAAGCTGTGTGTGTAAAGGACATGATTTTTAGTGTTTGTGCAGCAATAATGAAAATTAATCGATGAAAGTAAGAAGTGTTGAAGAGCTAAGAGCTTCAAAATGAGTAGAGATGTGTCTGAACTAAAACCTAATGTACATCCCTTATTTTTAGAAAGTTTCCTCAATAAGATTTTATTTGAGAAGATTTCAGTGTGTGTACTTGATCTTATTTGTTTCATGCTGTATGATCCTGTATCTCAGGATAGAATCCCCTGGCATGATCAACATTTCTTTGTATTCTAAACTGCTTGAGGACACACACAAAGACCTCACACAACTGCCTGATGTAAATGTTACTGCTCCTGTCCTGGTACTCACATAGCTGGAGGCAGAGTTTGACAGTAATAGGCTGGATGATAAACATTAATGTTTTCACTCTGAACTGTGCTGCTGAAGGTGTTGAGATCTTCTGGGATCTGTATTATATCATAAGAGCCTGTAATGTCCGTGTCAGAGGCAAACACTTTGTCTGGTGTCATGAGATGATTCTGGCTTTAGCAACTTGCCAGTAATATCAATATGAACAGGAATCCAAAATAGGTGAGTGGAGGTTAGCAGAGTAAAATCACTGGCCTTCAAATTATGCCTGAGGGAGCTGTTCAAGTGATTTGATTAGACCCTTGGGTATGTCCAGAAGAATTAGAGAAATCCATTCCATGTCTCCATTATACTCAAAAGTTATGCGGTCATTTTTAGGTAACATTTTTCTCTGCAATAATTTATGGGATGGCATCAATGAATAAGATGGGTCAAAAGCATTTGCAACACCAGTAAAATAGCAAAAGCCTCCTTTTTCACCTGCATTTGGGCACTGTGTAGCAATATCAAATCTGCCCAATTTCCAATGCTTGAGCTAAAAAGGTAAGATTGCTGCAGTGGAATCTGGGATTTTTTGAACTAGAAATTGCCACAACCCAAGGGTAATGAAATACATTCTTCAGAACTGTCCAAGCTAAAATAGCGCCCCTGTCACAGATATTCTCCAAAAAAGTAAGCAAACTGACAGAGGCAAGTATTACTTTCTGACTTTTCTCTGTAGTTAGAACTGGTTCATGGCTTAGGTAAGAGGGAATGTATCTGTGAAAGCACGAACTAACACTTTCCGCATGATTAGCCCTGCTTGATAAGCAGGGCAAAAAGCAAGCTTCTTTTCACTACATGCCTCCCATCGAATGCCTTTTAGCATTTCAGCTGCAGAAGAATTGCTGTTTTGGCAGGCTTGCTCCGTTTTCTTGTCGGTGCCATCTGGCTCTAGCACCCATGTGGATTAGACAGTATGAACAGCCAGTACTTCCACATCTTCCTTTTCTGTCTTCTTCAGGGAGATCTTCTGTCCCTGGAGAGTCACTAGGGTGGATTTTACTCTGCTAGAAGTCCAACACATACTGCAGAAGAATGAAGGAGTAAAGCAGGCATATGATGAGGGAGCTGCATAACTCAAGCTTTGAATGCCTGTTCAAGAAATCTGTGGCTCTTGGTCTGATTCACACAGTCTACAGAGTGATGACTTAACACCTGGTGATGAGTAAATCTCTGTAACTGGCAGCTCTTCAGCTACCTGTATAGGAGGTTAATGGCAGAACAGTAATGCTGCTCCTAGCACAAAGGGGACAGTACTTTTCATGATTATTCCAGACATAAAGAGGTTTCTGTCCCATTGCATGGATCAGTCTGATTAATGTAGTTTTTTATTAGCTGCTTTTAGTAGAAGGTTGATAGGGAAATCTAAAATTGCTTTCCCCCAATTATATATATTCTATCTTAGGCTATAAACATTCAGTAGTTTCCCTGTCTAGGAATGCATTTGCCCTTTCCTTTTTCCTCTCTTTGCAGTACAAAACTCTCCATATAAAACACTGGACTATTCTGGGTAGACCATTGTGGGAATTTACCAGCCTCCTGGCAATTTAGCAAGTAAATTATTGATTCAAAGACACTTAAACCTTGTTAAAGAAAACCTCAAAATTTGCCAATTTATTGTCTTTGTGAGGTTGAAGTTTTAAGTCCACATAAAGTCTCACAAAAATCTCAGCACATGGCAGGACTCACAATGCATCGATAGACTCTCTAATTTGCCTAGAGCNTATACAGGCTTGGAAAATACCATCTCTCACTTCTATATATCCAACTGGCTCTATAAAGGTAGGATATTTCAGATAGACTAGACAAATTGTAACACTTGGTATTCCATAGCTAACCTTCCTGATATTAAGGTAAATCTCTTCGTCATTATTGCTCTGCATAATGTTTAGTTCCTGAAGTTTTTGCCCTATTAGGAATAGATTGGAAGTACAGAACAAGAGCCATAGTCAAGTAGAGAAACTAAAGAACAATTTCATTTTCTACAGTGGGCTCAAATAGGAAGATCCATATTGTGGTCTCTTGAATCCATCAGCTTTTCTCTTTCTTTTTGCTGCTTCACATTTACCTTCTCCCCTCTCACATTTCTATCCCTCATGGAAGGAAAGAAGCAATGTTGTTTCTCCAAAGTGATTGCAATCTCTGTATCATCTCAGATAAGTTACTAGCAGCAGGCGAAAAGAGAAGTGTTCTAAAATGACTTGCCTGTGTTTTGTAAAATAAAATTTGTCAGTTAAGTATGTACTTGGAGTCTACTCTGGGGAGTTTTTCCCACCTGTTCTGTTTCTACCATCAGTCTCTCACACTTGTAGAAAACAAGCACTTACCAAAGGTGCTTTCAGGACTTCTAATCTTGTCTCCCAAAATGTTAGAAGGAAGACAGAATATTCTTGGGCAAGAAGTCTGGCCTTGCTGTGTATTGTCTCCCTCTGTGCCCCTGACAGCTGGAGATAAAAATGGATCAAAACAAAAAGGCTGACTAAATGCTCTACCATGTCCTATCAGGAATTTTCTCAGCATCTCCAGTAATGACAAAATCAACTCTTTGGCAGGGCATTTTGAAGACTATACCTTCTTCCTCGTTGCTTTATGAATTTTGGCTTTCTGAGCAAATGAAAGTAAACGCTTCCAGGATAGCCAGGGCACCTCTATCCTGTGCTCCAACAATTCAAAAAACTGCCGACTAAATCTTCCTGTCTGATTTCATTCAGAACTTCTAAGTGAAGCAGATAAAATTGGTTGAATAGTCCAAACATTCCCTTCTCCCATTAAAAATAAATGTTTACAAGCATCAAAGACTGCTATCCTTACTTTAGCAACACACAGACATGACAGGAGAAAAGATAAAATAATTTTACTGAGCACTGGTTAAGACAAAGTAAGGATTAGCTGTCATGTGCTTCCTCTAGTTTAGGTTTATAAGAAAGAAACAAGAAAAAGAAATAGGAACTTTGTAAGAAGATTTTTTTAGAAACTTCAGCTTAGAGGAGATGTTTACTGGATATTTGGGAAGTTGGTATTTTGTACACCTGCTTTTGTTTTAATAATCTACTATTTTAAGTATCTGATTTTCTTCTTGCTTCTCAACCATCATAACTTTAGTGTAGACAGTTTTACCAAATTAGGGTTTCTTGTTCCTTTCTTTTTTCACAAAAACAGTAGTAAGCCTGGTGAGACAGGAAGAAATATAAATTGAGAGAATGACATCCTTCAGCAGTTGATATCAATTACTGAGATTTATATTCTATAAACAAGCTCTACTGCATCTTACATCCCCCAGATTTCTGATTTTTGTAGTTGTACCTTTAAGCACTTTGTGTGCTTGGAAGCATGGCAGTTCTTTCCCAGTGTGCACAATAACATTCCAGAGGTATTCAAAGCACCTGTTTGACAGAGAGAAGAAACAGAAAAAGAAGAGAGAAATTCCTTCATCTTTTTGGAGTAGTTTGCAACACACATTTCTTCAAAAAACCCCACAAGATGATGTGTTACTGAAAGATATCTTACACACAGTTGTATTATCTTAACATCTTAGAATATTATATAATCACACAATCTGCATTAGGTCTCCTGTACCATTACCTGTGTTCTCATTTCCAAATGATGTTCAGACTGTTGGAATAAAATCATGAGTGACAAAGAGTGTAGCTGCTCTCTGATTACAGGGAGAGAGGCTAACACGAAGGCTATCCAAGATGGAGGTTTGGCTATGAACTTCCATACAAATAGTACTGAAAGTTCTGAAATATTTTTTTCTTGCTATCACCTTGGAGACAGTTTGTGCCTAGTGAAAATATATTGTAGGCCTTAATGTAATAATCACTATGAGAGAATTGCACATTTTTAGTCCTTTAAAGATGTAATTTAAATATTTTCTGTCCTCTATGAATATTTGATACTCATTAAATATTTCCTGGAAAAGTAAAAATAACACATTTTTAAAAGATTTTGGCAGCAGTAGTATAGCTAGAATGCTTTTCACTTCTAGAATTAGCAATACATCCACTTTCTGCAGGCCCATCTCACTCTTAAGTATTAGAAAGATAAATTCCCAAAGATGGAGGACAAACAATCTGGAAAAGGTCAGAGGGAGCAGAATCAGATGTAAAGCTACAAAAAAGGAACCGTGGGATATGTTTCTCTCTGATTTCTTCTATAAGAGAAATATGCTGTGAAACATCACTTTAAGAAAATGTATTCTGTATTCCAAAGAGCCTAAATGCCTAGATAAATCAATCCCTCTCTCCAGACTGCAGAATATTTGAAAGATGAGATAAAAGACGTGACCACTCTACGGTCAAAATCAAGGGTATACCATTGTTTCTATTCTCACCTTTCCCTCATCCCACTATACCTATGCGTGTAGGTCTGTTAAGTACGTACATGCACATAGACACTTGGCCTGACTAGTTTAGCTTAGATACTTAAAGTGAAGCTTTCCTAACAAAATCCTTTATTTAACAATTGTGGTGTAAATCTGATTACTACATATTTTTAGGCCTGTAAACGTTTTCTCTCAGCAGTTTTTGTATCCTGAAGCTTCACAGGATAACTATCATCCAAAAAAGATTTTTGTCATTATAAAATATATTGTCTTGGTATTCTGATGCTATGTCAAAAGGGTTCCCATTTTAATTTATCTAAAACTGTTGTATTATTATTATTTATTTATTATTTAGTGTAAGGCTTATGTGACCTCTGTTCATTCCTCTCTAACGATAACAAAGAAGCAGCAGTTTTTCCGTTTTCTGTTCAGTGACTGACACCTTTTTTACTGAATTATTCATCTTGCCCCCCGTGCTTTTAAAATTGCTTTCTCATGATAGATTTTCATTCCAAGCAGAGTAGCAGTGTTAAGAATTTCCTAGGTGTTCTATCAGTTAAGGATGTTCCCTGTTTACAGTCTTGAAGAAGCTGTAACAAGCTTTAATACTCACAGTCATTACTGTGCGTCCTGAGTATGCAAATGCAGCAAAGCTGTTATTCCTCTCTTTAACATTTCCTTCAGGGTCTGTACTGTGAGTTAACACTTGGTCATATTAGTGAAGCCAGGGAAATGATATGTTTACTACTGCAGCTCAGGAAATGTATGGTTAAGTGTCAGTTATTAGCTGGGTCATAAACCCCCTTTGCAACATCAAAAAGTGGCATTTATCACCTTCGGAGAAGGCTAATTAAGCTGGAGGACTTTGTTTAAATTCCCAAATAGCTTGCAGTGCATGAAGGTCCCTTGTGCATAATCCATTCTGATTCAAAATGCTACAGGAAAACAAGAGTAAGACAGAGACAGAAGCGGAGGAGCAATGGGGCCATGGATTAAAGGCACATACATTATTCAAACCTTTCTCTGGCTTTGGTGGAGAATTGAATTAAATATTTTTGAGCTTTCATTGTTGGGATATGAACCTAAGTTCTTCCTTTCTGGAGAGGAAAGAGTGTCTTGTCAGAATAGTAGCCAGCCATTGTGAGGGAGGTATATAGGTACTGGAATTAAGTGAATACCAATATGAGCTTGTTCTCCTTATAACTTGATATATAAGCTGGGACCATAGAAAGTCTTTTTTTTTTTTAAGGCACCTTTTATCAATCAGGTTTCTGAAAATCATGTCTCTGTTCTGTAGGTATATATATATGTATACATGAGTAACTATGGCTCATAACTTTCACCAGTGAGTGTAGCCATTCTGATGTGATGCTGGAATTGCAGCTGCAGTGAGCCGTACAAAGGCTTATGTGTGGATCTGGAAAAGAAAGTGGCAGTCTCAGAGTGAACACAGGAGCCTCACAGCAGTAAGAGGAATCAGAACCCGTGCTGGGCCTGGTACCCAGAAAGGACAAGTGGTACCACAGATTTTACAGCAAGCAATTGCAGATAGAGAAATAATCGGAAATCAAAAATCTTGTTGATATCTCTATATGTTATAATATCTTAACTGAAAAAGGCAAGCTAACCCTTTCACATGAAGTAGACCACCAGATCTTCAAAAGAGCTATAGAAATGACTGGGTTTCTGACAAGACGTGGGAAAAAATTGAGCTACCACCAATTAGAAGGGTTTTGAAACAATACTCTACATACAGTCAAGAGTTGAGAAAATGCAGATTCATTTATAACAGCAAGAAGCAAATAATCCATGCGATCCTAATCTGAAAACAAAATAATAACTTCAGTTGGGAAGGCACATATGTACAGATGTGTACATATACATGCATGTGTATGATATACATTATATAAGCGTTGACTACTTGCCTGCTTCAGATTTTTCCAGCTTGTGAGCTACTTTATTCATTAATAGCTTATGCACCAAAGCCAGTGTGTTGTCCCTGTCTTGTAGCTGAATTGGTCAGCTTTCTGTATAAGTGTTATTATATATGGATTTTGACCTTTTATCAGTTTATCTGTTGAGGAGAATCCCAGCTTTGCATCTGCTCATGTCTTTGCCCTTTATCCATGGAGTTACGTATGCTTTCATCTTTCTTTACACAAAATTTAATTAGTTTATTCTCACACAGTAATCTCTATTGATTGGTTTCTTTATGTTTTGATTGTGCTGAGACAAGTATCTTCTCTGCTTGACTGCTACTTGCATGTAAATTTAACTACCAATTACTTTTCATATATTCCCTTCCTTTGTTCTTAACAGTGATTGAGAACAAAACCTGTCTTTAAAAATGTATAACTATTTAGTTGGCTTTAGTTAGGACTTGTGTTGATGAAAGTGCACTTATTTTTTTGTTTAAAAATAAGTCTGTTGGCTTTAAAGGAATTTCAAGATATGCTTGCTTTCATTAGGGTCTTATTATTGTAAATGAGCCCACTAATAGTGGGCTCAGATCATTTTCAGTGCTTAAAGAGAAGAAGCTGAATAACATTAATGCACATTCAGAAATGTGCAGTCTCTTGGACTAGGTTAGGAACAAAAACTGTTGGATTGTTGATACTTGAAGGCAATGTAAATATTTCTGTTAATACGGTGATTCAACCATAATGAGCATTCTGTAAGATCACACTTAGGGCGAGGGGGAAAAGGAAAAACAGGCAGAAATGTCCTGCCCTTTGAGAAAACAAGACAATCTGGAGATAAGAGAAATTAGAGGAAGAAAAAG
>VYZQ01053763.1:0-10872 GCA_013400655.1 Mystacornis crossleyi | reverse complement strand
CTTGATATCATTGCTACTGTAAAATTACAGGGTCTCAATTCCAAAGCCAAAGTGGTTTTGATATAAAAAGGATAAAGACAAAGAGTAGGAAAAGTTGTTTAAGCAATAAAGATAAGCTTCACACATAGTACATATTTGTATCTGTGGATTTCCAGAGATGACTCCTTGTGATTGCAAGGAAACAGATGAAGGACATTATAGAGGTAAAAAATGTGAAACAACAGAGAAAGGAATTAGGTGATGGAAAATGGGAAGCAGAAAAGACAGAGTGAATGAGACTAAGCAGCTGAAAGCTGGGAAGAAGAAACATCCAACAGCAACGTCAGTGGCACAAATATTGGAAAAATTCAGAGTTTTTCCATGCCCAGAGGTACTCAGCCATGGAGCAGTAATGCAATGCTACACTTGCAATTCAGATGGAAGGATCTTTCAGGTAACATGAACTGACAAAATGTGTGAGGAATGACTGGTAAGAAGAAACGTGTCTGTTTATTTTCCATATCGATGACATCCTTTAGCTCTATCAGTGGAAGTACAATCATGCAGCTGATGCTTTGTGTCCTGGATTCTCACAGTTTGTCTGTATCTCAGTAAGACATTCCCCTAAACTTGCATTTCTTGAAGTTCTGCTTTTAAAACATTGTACTGTTAATGTTTCATCCAGGAAATATTTTTATAAATCTCTCACATACTTTCAGCAAATGCTTGTGTATGTTGGCTGGCTTCCTGGAATAGTTTAAAAATATAATTCTTCTGAAGGGCATCTCCTTACAACTTAAAACATGCCTTATAACAATAAAACTTCAATCTTCAGTCTTACCTTCCTAAAGTATCAACACTTTACTGATGGGTAAATCCCAAAAGGGAAATTCCAGAAGGCCCAGCTTGCTATAGAATTATTTAAGAGATAGTTAATGTAGCATTGGTTGCTAAGATCTGCCACCTTACTTTCTGATTAAAATATGTGTTTAAAATTGGTACTTCCTGGTTAGACATAGCTGAACTACAGTTATTGCATGACAAGAACCTGGGAACCTTCCAGCTTTCACTCATCATTGTAAGACTGGTTATATTGTATTGAAAGACACTTAAGTAATGCAAAATAGGCACCTATAAAGTCTGTCATCATTATCAGAGTTAGTATTTCATATTAAGTGTTTAAAGTCATTCCATTGTTCATCAAAATCAAACAGAATAAGAAAATGGTGCACTGTTCTGTGATTCGCTTCCTCACGAATGAACTCACAGAAATGCCAGCAGGCAGGTTAGTTCAGCAAACAGCCCTCCTGGCAACAGCCAGCCTCTCCCTGGTATCTCTGCCCTTACTCATCAAATGCTTTGTTCGTTCACAGCTCTTTGGACACAGCAATTTAAATCACATCCAGTTGGTTGCCAGTGAGTGGGCAGTTTGTTATCCTTCTCTAAGATGACTGCCAGGCTCACTCCAGGAGAGCCTGGAGAGCAGCCCTAGCCAGAGGTTAGGCAGTATTAGCCATTGGAGACTTCTGGGGCCGAAAGAGGGAGCAAGAGAAATCTCCTTCAGGCAAATGATAGATTGTCCATAAGGAATTCTGTAGATGGAAGGCAGCCGAATCATGGTCCATACTGTGATTATGACTGCTTTCACAGACGCCTGTAAATAGGACTTGAGGTATAACCTAAAGGGCCCTAAATTATTTTGATGGAGATGCATACAAGTAGACAATCTGAATAATATTACACCTTACTGCAGCCAGGACTTTGGAGCACTCTCCAAATTATAGGACTTACTATTATGTACTGTCTAGCTCATGCTCCCATTTCCTGCTTTATTGAGGAGCATCTGGGAAAGTGGCCAGGAACAAGCTGGTTTCTCCAAAAGAGACATTCAAGGAGCTCTCACCTTCTGCTAGCTTCCTCCAGGACTCCTGAGACACAGGCAGGGAGAGGGCTGAAGGCTGCATACCTTGCTGCAGTCCTCTCCCACATAACACCTTTCCTGAAAGCTCTTCCACCTCTCTCAGAGTCTGCCCAAATGCATGTTCATCACACTCCTGGGTCTGGTGCAGCGACTCCAGGGAAGACCTGTAGGAATCCTGAAACTAAACCATTCATCAGAGGCCTTTTAAAATCCAAATTACAGAAAAAGAAAGGGCTGAGACTCAGAAATCTCAAGCCCAGGAAGAAAGCATGGAGCTGCTGAGGTTTCAGCCTCTCCTCCAAATCTTTTCCATGGTAGCCCAGTTCATGAGGAAGCTGTGTTTCAGGGAACCCTCATGTTACTCTTGCTCAGTTTCCCTGGTGAGCATGGGTGCACATGCACAGCCCGGCCATAATCAGGACGAGCCTCCCAGACATCAGCTCTCTTGGCCACACCAGTGGGACATCACCATTCCATGAAACTCAGGTAAAAGTTAATTTCCAGTGAAGTCTGCAGCCACTGATCAATCTCCAACCTTAAATGCTACATTTTTATTCTGTAGACACAAATTTCAGGATGGAATTTTAAGCTTCTTCTGAATATGGTCAGGCCTTAGGAAGTATTATTGTAGGTGCTTGATACACAGCTAAAACACCTCAATCAAGAATAATTTTTTTCCTGTGTTGAGACTGTGCTTTCAGAGTTTGCCATCTGCCTAGTCCTGGGAAAATATGACTTAGTCCGGAGTCAGTGGTGAACTTGAGCCCACTGGTGGCTTTGGAAACAGTGGTCCAGGTCTTTTACTGGAAGTACAACAGGGTGAACACCACAGCTGTGGCTGGAACACTGTTCATTTATTTGCAGCAGCTTCTTCAAACAGAGATAAATTAATAAATTTCATAAAATAATAGAAATGGTGGGAGGGAACCTTAAACATTTTCTAGTTTCACCTCCTTTGCCATGGGAAAGGACACCTTCCACTAGACCAGGTTGCTCTAAGTCACATCCAAATTTGAACACTTCCAGGGATGGGCAGCCACAACTTCTCTGGGCAAACCCTTCCAGTGTCTCACCACTCTCACTGAGAAAGATTTATTCCTAATATCTGATCTAAATCTAGGGAAGAATTTCTTCCTAATATTCAATCTAAATCTATCCTCTTTCAGTGTACAGCCTTTATCCGCTGTCCTATCACATGTCCTTGTGAAAAGTCCCTCTCCAGCAATCTTGCTGGCCTCTTCAGGTATTGGAGGCAGCAGTTAGGTCTCCCCAGAGCCTTCTCTTCTCCAGGCTGAGCAACCCCAGCTCTCTCAGCCTGGCTTCACAGGAGAGATGCTCCATCCCTCTGATCATCTTTGAGTCCCTCCTCTGGACTCTCTCCAACAGGCCCATGTCCTTCCTGTGCTGAGGACCCCAGAGGTGGATGCACTAGTCCAGGTGGGTCTCACCAGAGTAGAGTAGAAGGGCAGAACCCCCTCCCTTGCCCCANACAGCTTAGCAACATCATCTGCCAGTTTCCTAAGAATGTGTAAATGCATTCCATCAGGACTTGTGCACCTTCAGGTACCTTAGATGGTCTCAAACCCGATGTCCTACAGTGTGTGGTTCTTCATTCTCCCAGTCCCTGCCTTTGCCCTCTGCGACGTGGGTGATGTGCTTGGAGCAGTTGCCAGTGAAGGTTGCGGCAAAATAGTGAGTACCTCAGCCTTCTCCATAGCCCAGAAAACCAGGTTTCCTTCTGGAGAAGGCCCACATTTCCCTTAGTCTTCCTTTCATCATCAACAAACCTGTAGAAACTTTTCATGTCACTCTTGATGTCCCTGGCTAGATTTAATTCTAACAGGGCTTGAGCCTTCCTAACCTGATACCTGGAGGCCTAGACAATTTCTCTGTATTCCTCCCATATTATCTGCCCTTGCTTCCATCCTCTGTAGGCCGCCTTTTTGTGTTTGAGTTTGTCCAGGAACTACTTGTTGCATGGAGGCCTCCTGGCATTTTTGATTTACTTTCTCTTTGTTGGGATGCATTACTTCTGAGCTTGGAGGTGATCCTTGAATATTAACCACTTCTCCTGAGTCCCTCTTCCCTCCAGGGCTTTATCCCATGTTACTCTACTTAGCAGATCCCTGAAGAAGCCAAAACTTGCTCTCCTAAATTTCAGGGAGAATGTGCACCCTCCTCTCTGCCCTAAGGATCTTGCATTTCACCATTTCAGGATCATTGCAGCCCAGGCTGCCCTTGAGCATCACATTCTTCACCAGTCCCTCCTCCTACATGAGAACAAGGTCCAGAATAACACTGATCCTCGTTGGTTTTTCTGTCACTTGGAGAAGGGAGTTATCATCAACATATTCCAGGAAAGCTTGTGCTGGAAATCTAGGGTTACTTACAGCAATGTCTAGCAATGCAGCCCGGGAAGGACACACATGTGGATCTCACTAGTGGGAGGAGGTGAGTTTCCTGCAAGCCTAATCAAAGAAAGAGAAATCACACAATGTGATACCAATTACACTTGTGTGCTGTGAAACGAGGAAACACATATGCTTTGTACTCAGCTCGGAGAATGATGTGTGTGAGCAGAAACAACTGTGCTGCAGCTCCTCGGTGTCTGCTCACCAGGACTCTGTTCAACACAAGATGATAACAAGTTAATAGGTATTTCCTGCTTAACAATTACATGAATAAAAAGCAGAGCAGCACATGCCAGACATTAGCAAAATGTGGCCAGCTCCCAGCCAGGGAAATACACCCTAGCAACAGATCATAAACCAAATACAAGAACAGCAGCACCAGTGACCAGAGAAAGACAAAAACTTTTGTAATAGTGGAGACACTCTATGTAGTCAGGTGAGAGCCAGCCTTCAGGATGGCAAGTAACTCCTCTTCAGCTATCAAACGAGCTGACTGAAAATCAAAAGCAAGAAAACACTCTTTTCTCTTTTTTCAGGAAGAAGGACTATCTCGAGATACCCCAAAGCCAAATGGCTACAGTCAGGAGAAAAGAGCTGCACCAAGAAAAAAACCCAACTTTCTCTCAGCCCCAAATCAACTGGCCCAGTACATGCCATGATAGCATCCCAGTTCTACCAACATGATTTATTTTTTCATATTTTCACTACATCAAAGAAGTGATTTAAGAGATAACATTTGCTGGCGTGATTACTGCCAGAAAATGCATTGAGTGCTCTCCCTTGGACTAAATGAAGCTGCAGCAGAGTCTGAAGCAGTGTTTAGAGAGGTATGAGTTGTCTCCCCTATGGTTGTTCAATGAAAATGTTTGGGATGGTAAATGCCATTAACTTGTCACAGCTTAAATTCTTCAAAAGGACAGAGGGGAGACGATAGGAAGGGATGGAGTAGCAATCACTGCCCTGACTCAGTCGTGTAGGAAGATGAGAAAACTCTTTTCTGGGTCTGTGAGAAACTTCAGCTGAAAAAGTTTGAACATTTTATTTCAAGAGACTAAAAATAAATAATTTGATATTTCATTTTGAAATGACATATTTCCTTTTGATAGAAACTTGTATCTTGCAGAAAAGAAAAACATGCAGAGCGTATCAGTAGGAAACCAGAGCAGTATTAAAAAATGTTTCACTTCAGTTCTGGAAGAAAATATTATTACACGTCTTTTCATTGACATGCTTGAAGTAATACTGGCTACTATTTGTGTTTGTGAAGAAAAGAAAAAGTCCTGAATATTTTTAAAGTTAAGCTCAATTGGAAAAATTATTTCAACTATCTCCTAATTTAGCTACAAGTCCATTACTTGTCGGGTTTTAATGGAGACCTGAACAACTGAGTGTAATGATATGTCACCCAAGGTGTGCACATTTGGAAGAGAAATGCCTTTCCACACCCACACCCCCCCGCCTTTTTTTTATTTCCTTCCACCTGACCTTTGCTCAGAAATAAACCCACAAACAGACCTTAGAGCTCCCCTAGAGCATGACCCAGTTTGGGCAGCAAATCTCATCAACCCCATACCCCCTGCCCACATTGTCCCCCCAGGTGGTGCTGGTGCTGGTGCTGGTGCTGAGCTGGGTGGCCCTGTGCAGAGGACGGGCAAGCAAACAGGTGGCAGGTCCGGGTGGGCCCAGCGCCCAGCTTAAAGGGAATGCACAGAGCAGCAGGGCACAGTGAGGGGAGCAGCAGCAGCAGGGCACAATGGACAGCAAGACCTGAAAATGCCAGGGCTGCGCCATCCAACCTGTGTCAGGGCTCCAGGGCAGGACTGTGTTTGGTAAATGAGCTTGACAGACCACCGCTGTCTTTCCTTCCCTTTCAACAGCTAAAATTGCAATATTAAAAAGGGCAATATAGAAGAAAGGAAGGAAAACAGCAAAACAATTCACTAAGAGCAATAAAACCCCTGAGCTGATATTCTTTGCTCAGGCAGAAGGATCCCTAACCACCAGTTTTTCCTGATCTGCATTCACATGTCCAGCTCCTTCTTTTGTGCTCTCTGGTCAGAAACAAAGCCAGTAGGGAGGACCCCAGTGAGACGGAACAAGGACACCACTGGAGTTACCAAAATGAGACTTTGGAGACAGAGCCCGCTTTTGGTTCAATCCTAAGCTTATGAGTGGCTGCAGGCAATTTCCCAGGTCTCATTTCATTAAAGTCATTCCCCAGGAGCTGAACTTAATTACTTCAGTGGGATTCATGTATGTTCTTAAGTATTTTCCCAAATCAGAACCTTAATTGCTCTGTGCCTTTGCTGCCCATCTGCAAGATAGGTTTAATGTTTGCTTCCTCCCATGCTCCGACTATTGAGATTCGCATTCTCCCAGTCAAAGCCTGTCTCATGGTCCCTGTCTGTTCAGCACTTTGATAAGGCTGAGGTTTCACTTGAGCTATTTTTGGCCCTTGTCACATTTCACATGTGTAGAAGCCATGCTCCAAAACCTGGTGGCCTTTGCGTGGCTTTTGTGTCTCTACCAGTGACAAAAGAGCTTGTTGATTTGGAAGCACAGCAGCAAGTGGGTTTTTTTTACTTTAACACCATCACAAATAGAATAATTACATGGCACTTTGAGACAATTTGCTAAAGATGCTCACACATTTCAAGAGGGTAAAATTACTTTATCCAAAGCAATTACAAAATAGCTAATTAGTGAAACTGACTGTGAGCTCTTACAAATGTGCTTTGTGGAGATGCCGCTTTTAGTGCCAGACAACAAGCCTCCAGTTTATGAGTTATTTTCAGGTAATGAAGAAACTCTTGCAATGCAATAAACATGTTCTTGTCATCTGAGATTTTCTTAGGCAAGATGTGCATAGATTCCCAAATTAATAAGTCAGTGTTCTTGCCACATGCTTTCCCTCCAGCCTCATTGCACCATTGCAACTTTGTCAGGTGAGCAGCAAGATAATCACTGGAGCAGCTGGGCAGGAGCTTCATGAGAGGAAGGACAGCCAGGACATCATCACACTTGGCACAAAACAGACTAGGGGCACCTCCCAGGTGAATGTGCTTGCTGCTGCGCTCTCCCCAGAGGAACTCTGTTGTGTATTCAGGACCAGTGGCCACAGAAAGCAGCTTTTAAAGAGTTTCTAATTCTGCTATAAGGATTAATCACCAATTAATTTTTTCTGTCATCTGCCTACAGGCTGACAAAAGACCTGTGGGTAAAAAGGAGTTATCTTTGTCTTGCTGGTTTGCCGTGTGAGACAGTGGGATCCATGAAAACAGAAGAGACTTCATTCCAGTGATTCATATTTAGATTCTACTAGCTGATAAAAAATGAACATGGACAAAAAGTCTTAGCAAAATAGTACTTTAAAATTCTGTGGGGAGAACAATCACGTGTGAAGAAAAATGCAGTTTCTGAGTTGGAGTTTTATTCTCAGACAAAAGGTATCCATTACGTGAGAAGTAATTGTTGCAGGCTGTGAAATTAGTCGTAAACATAAGTGATGGACAAGAGTGACATAGCTTTACAGAATTAATAAAATACAAACTGGAGAGAAAGTGAGTCCCTGGGTTTTTCTTATTTTTTTTCCCAAGAGCTGTTAAAGCAATTGCTGGCAGAACATTACACCTCAGTGTAGATCTAGGGACATTTTGCAATAAATAACTTTTATAAAAAATTCCAGACTATGAATTTAGCATAGAATTTTAAACCATCTGTGCACTGTCACTCTAACACTGAGATCTCACTTATTTGTGTATTTTACCCATCTGATCTGATGTAAGTGGGAATAGGAAGAAAACACTAAAGACTCCAATAAAATCAGAGATAACACAGATAAGCACTTCATTCTTTGTGGGTATAAAATTTCTTTCATTTCATTTTAAAACCCCATCCACATTTAGGATCCTCTTCATCTGTGTCATAAACGCTAGAATTCATGTTTATAGAGCTACAAAAGCATAGATATTTTGTACACTGAACTTTACAAAGTGGAAAATGGCCAATTCTATTCCTTCTGCCCACATAATTAGGGAAGTAACTATGTAATATACAGGTGTGCTCTTTAGTTATAACTTGTGTTTAACAAATTCAATTGTTTTTTGGATTGATCTTTCTCTTAAAAATGAATGAAACAGTAGGAAATCTGTTTCAAAACCAAATGCCGTCCTTTGGCTGTCTCTTACTCTATGCAGATTTCTGGTAGCACTGTGCTAATGCCATAACTGAAAGATAAGACCATTATGCAAATCTGATCTACAGACACATACCAAACTCATATTCTTAATAAATGGCAGCTCTAAATGTGATCTCCACACTTCTGAATATCCAAATTATAAGTAGTCAATAGATCTAAGGAATTCAGTATAGGAAAATAGAACGAGATGAACTAAAATATCATGGATTATTAAGCATTACATGTTAGCTCTTACTAATGACATCTTCCTTTGCTGGTTCAGCCATTGCTCCAAGCAGTAATATAGTAATGTTGCCTCCATTAAAACATTTGGCTACCTTGGACAGACTCTGGACTTCCTTACAGTTCATATCTCTTTGGCCAGAATGGAATGATTTTTATCACCTGTCCGCTGTTTTCATAAAGAAGACCTCACTCCTTATTTTTAAATGCATCAAGCAGCCATTTTTAAAAAGTGTTTGAATAATCAATTTATTTAAGACTTCTCAGTCATGATACATTAATAACTACACATTCCCACATATTTACTACACACTTCTAATTTAAAATCTTTTGCAAGGAGCTGACCTTTGTACCTGTCACAGTAAGAGCTGCATTATATAGCATAGCTCATCCCTATTGACAACTATAGCATAATTTCCAAGTAAGACAAGTTGACTGGTAGACATCAATAGCAAACTATGGTCTGGAGGATTTTCCTCCCCATTTTCCTAATGTCTTGCCAGTTTTTTTAACAAGCTGTTGATAAGTAGCAATAAATCTAATCAAGTGCTGACAGGGACAATCCAGACAATTGTTTCTCTCTGACTGAGGTAGAACAGGTTTTCTTGATTTGTTTATTTGTTGAACATTATCTAACACTTATTCTCCTCTGTATGTGAGAAATTTACTATGTGTTGCCCTCTGGCAGATGTTTGAGACAGTGTCATCCTACACTAAAGCTGTATATTTAGAGATACAGCAGGGTCTAGACTTGGTAATCATCATTAATCTATGTGTCAGCCTGTGGTTTATGTGCCTGCCCCAGAATAATAGATACTCTCTCACCCAGATGGGAGACCCACTTAACCCTAGAACATAACTAAATTACACAGATGCTATACCTGCCAGGTCTTTCCTGTCAGTCCTGGAAAAGATATAGCATGTGTAGGTTTCACTAGGCCAGCATTCCTGCCACCCTCCCCTTAGCTAAGGCTCTTTCCTACCCTTTTTCAGATGGTCACACCTTGAGAAAGACAGCCAGTAGCTGGAGGAAGCATGTCCTCATACCCTAGCCCTGGCCAGCAGATGCATACCTTGCATGTTCCCTCCTCAACACCTATATAAGTACTGGGACAGATGAAACCATTCAGACTGAACGGTTTTTGTTCAACATATATGTCATTGCAATGGTATAACATCATGCAAGTACAACAAACTGTATATAACAAGCACACTCAAAAATTACTCTAAGATTCTGGACATTTTGTGTATATTAAAGATAAGTAGAGTTGTTCCACACCATTTTTAAAGGTGTACATCCATACTTGTGCTCCTGTGTTCATTATAGTCTCTGATTTGTTGGAGTTAAAGTTGTTGCATCATGGCCTTATTTGAGTTCATTTCCAAACCTGACCATCTTTGTGTCCTGCTGCCCCATCCTCATTCTGTTTCCCACCACTCACCAGAATGCACTATCACGGGATGCAAACTGGGATGAAATTGGTGTGAAAACATGTAAGAAACAGTCTCCAAATTGCAGATGCTTCTGACAAGATAATTAAACTACAATGACAGCTGAACACTGAGGATAGACATAAAAATAAAGATGGTACTCTTTGACTTCTGCAGGAAATAAGAAACATTTGCTGCTTTAATTTCAGAGCATTAGAAAACATTCTCAAATATTTTGGAAAGAAAGGCTGTTACTTCTTGGAGGGTGATATTGTCTCTTTATTCTAGGAGACTGTGCTGGGAAAATCTCATGGAAGGAGAGACTGCCTGATGGTGAGATGCCATCCAGACGGTAACACCTCACTGCCAGTTATGTAGACACTTTGAAATCTAAAAATGGGTTTTCCCCAAGTGCCCTGTTGGCTGCTAACCTCTTCCCTGGTGCCATCAAAATGTGGAAGTGTTTGAGATTTACCAGCAAAGCCCACAGAGACAGAATTTTCTGCTGCTGCACCCAAATAAATTGCCTGAAGGTGTGACAGCATTGAGATGGGTGGCCGCCTCAGCCTGGTGCCTATTTGAGGCATACCATGCGCATCCTCCTGGTACTGGGAAACTTCTCACACACTGGACTGGACTTGCAGGATGGAAGACTGCTCCCCTCCACTGCTGCATAATAGAATAGAATCATAAAATCCTAGCGTAGTTTG
>VYZQ01053760.1:9211-30930 GCA_013400655.1 Mystacornis crossleyi | reverse complement strand
GCAAAGCCTCTATTTTTTCCTAGGTAGCTTAACCTCTACCCATCCTAGCTATATCTATCATAACAATTATTTGGTAAAAATCAATGTTCATGAGTTAAAACTGGAGGTTAGGGAAGACAACGTATTGTAAAAACATAGAAAATTTGTTAGAGGAAGGATTACATTACACCAAGCATTTTATCAAAATACATTAGTTAGGGTAACCAATCATGCAGTCACTCCATGTTAAAGCTAATTTTAGCTCTTCCAGTTAAAACAGACATTTCTTTTTTTAAGGAATAGATTTGAGGTTTCTGCTGTGCTGTGCTTTCTTTTGCCCTAAAGCCAGCACTGATGTCTGGTAGCACAGGGTGCATCTGCACAAGCACAGAGAGTTGGGGCTTGGGTTGGTTGGCGTTTTTGGCTGGGGATTTTTTTCCCGAAGCTGGTCAGGGAAATGTGCCTTTTCCCAGCTAAGTCAGTTTTCTGAGCTGTCAGACCACAGGGCAACACAAACCCTGGGATGTTAGCAGGGGGTATGTGGGGCAGGGAGGATGACACCCACACACTCCTCTGGTTTGGCAAGTAATGGTTATTCCTTACAAGCAGCAGTCTCTGAAATTGTGTCATTGCAGTTTGTCTGACACTTCCTCGTGGTGCTGATCCTCACCAAAGACTCCTCTCTCTTGGGAGGTGTTGCCTTTGTGTAAGGTAACATTTTCCTGTTGCTGCCTGTTTGGTGCGAATAAGTTAATGACAAGAAAATAAAACCAGATTCTGCTGTCACTCTGTGCCTCAGAATTCACAGATATAAATGGTTCAGTGGCACTCGAAACACTGAATGTTTGAGTCCCTGGAGGTAGTTGAGTAGATGCTCTTTCAAACTGATTTAATTGAAGATCTTTAACTCCTTCAAGGGTGTTGATGACTGTGCTCATTTAGTCAGAGAAATCTAGGCATGTGCTTGTAATACAATGATTTTTTGTTTTGTTCTTAATTTCTTAAGCTTTTCGGAGGCTACAAAATAAGAGAAAAAGAGAAAATATTCTCTGATGGAATCAAATGAATATCTCTCCGATCCAAGGACATTAGTTTTAAGAAACTTGTTTCTTGGCTAGGCAGGAATGTTTTTGCTGTTCCAAAACTGGAGTTCCTATGGAAGTCCAGCAGAATTTAGTATTTTATCTTTAGTGGACCTTCTGATTGTTAATTGTTGTTTGGTGATTGGGTTTTTTGTGGCGTTTTGGTTCTTTGTTGGTTTTGTTGTTGTTGTTGTTGTTGTTGTTGTTGGGGGTGGTTTTGTTTGTTTCTAATTAATTAAATTTTTTTATTCTCTCTAGGAAAAATTTTCCACTTGTTAGAGAACTATCTGAAGAAACAACCTTTTTTTCATTTTGATTGGTCTAGTAATTGCCAGACGATTTCTGTTTGAGCTGTAATATGAACTGTCATGCCATACGTGTTAGAAAGGTATTCCCAAAAGGGTGTGTGGATATGGTAGAGTTTGTAAAATGTTAAAATCTTAAAGGATATTAAAAATAATTAGGGATACTTAATTAAATTAGGATCAAAATTGAAAGTCACAGTGTCAAAAATCATTAAAACCTTTCTTTTTTTCCCCGTTTCTTAAGCTTCAAGGCATTAATTCTCTAGAGTGTAGACTGGTAGGTATAATTACACTGGTGTAACAAGACAAAGGGATGATGCTGTCAGAATTTATTTCCTGTGAAGTTTAGAACAATCTGATATTCTAACCTTAGTAACTGTTTTCTCTGGCTGCCTGTGCTACTTACATTTAAATAAACTGCTCTTACATCTAGCTTTATATTCTCGAAGAAAAGCAGCTTTATGTGTTGCATTGCACCCAGCTGATAAGCCTAACCATTAGCCTCAGGCATGTACTTTTCTTCATTTTTTCTTCCTCCAGTTTATCAGGAATAAAAGTCATACGGAAAACTGGATGATTAGAAGCGCTTCCAGCTGTGTTTAAGTCTGTGTGCATGTCATGCAGAAATATAATTTAGACTTGCACAGCACTTCTTATCCAAAGCTTTGAAAATGGGTCAATATCCTCATATAGCAGGTGGTAAAACTGTTGTAGGAGAGAGGAAATGACCAATGTGAGGTTTCACAGGGAAAGAGTGATGAGGAAAACCCTGCAGGACAGACCTTCAGCCCCATGCACTTCCTACATTTGAAACTAGCTCCAGTACTGGATAGAAGAGGTAATGCCTGTGCTTTGTGATGTGTGTAGGAAGGGCAGTGCAGCTTCTTTTGCTGGGGAGGTTGGGGGTGTAAAGATGTGACTAAATTTAGGATTTGAAGTCTTTGGCTGTTTTGCATTGAGAAAATTGTGGGGGCAATTGTATTCTGACTTAGAGACACTGTGGCAACACTTACCTGGACATTATAAACCCTTATTTTTAGTTGATATTTTACCCCAAAAGTGTGATATTTTCAAAAAGTCAGGAAACTCACCACAGTATGAATATAATGCCGTGACTTACTTTGTCTGGGTAGGGATCTCTTTTTGTCATTTAAAGGGTAATAGTGTGGTTAGAAAGACAGGGTAATATTGCAGCATTATTTTCCTTTCCAAAACATAAGACATACAAAGGGATTTATAATCCCTGTACACCTGAGCTCAGCTCTGTTCTTTACAAGCCAGCAAGGAAGCTTTGGGGAGCTTGTTGTGAATCCTTGATCCAGGGATGAATTGTGTGGGGCCACATTAGAGCTCCTGTGGATGTGACAGGTCACTCTGTCCTGGTGTTCCCCCTTCCCCTTGCTACTATATTACCTCGGATGCACATATTCACATCTTCACGCCTCTCTTTTCCTTGGGTTGAGCACAGGAGAGTGGCTTGTACAGGAACTTTAGCACATCCATTAACAAGGTCTCAGCATGGGAGAAACTCAGGATTGCCTAAATTTTAGGCCTAAATTTATGAGACTCTCAAGTTTGCCAGTCAGTGCAAAATGCACTAAATAGAGCAGATAATTTTATTATAGGTTTTTGAGGCTGTAAATCTATTTAGTTGATATGCATATAGCTTTTTTGGTGTGCGTTTTTGTTCCCAAGAACTTGTGTATTTTACATAGATGGAAGTGTTGGAATTAATCCCTCTCCACCAATTGTTGGATATCTGTTGGGGGTTGAGAAGGTTTTCTTTTTGTGTGNATATCTCATAACTTGGCTGCCACCTAAGCAGCCAAATAAGTTATCTGGATAGTATCTCTATTCTATTCGAAGGTCAGGTGCTGAGCATTGTAGAAAACATGGCTGTGCGATAGAGGTTTCTGCAGACAGCCAGAATCAGGAATGCTGTGGTTTTGTTACGGTTTCTGGAGGTTGGTTTTGTTGTTGTTGTTTTTTGTTTGTTTGTTTGCCTTTTTCAATCTAAGCATAAAATCCATATGAATTTTTTTTTTAAAATAGCCTAACACTTTTGACCTGTGACTGAAAGCAAATCTTTGTTATCATCACTGTACTAGAATACATAGACATTGTCATTATTGGCAGAGAGCAGTAAAACAATGCTCAGCAATTTGTAATCCAGGAATGTGGCTGTTCCGTTAAGGATAACAAGCTGTCACAGTTCAGCACTTTGATGACTTCGAGAGCTGGCAGGTGCTAATATCTTGTGCTAAGGTGCTTCATTTCTAACCTTGAGGTTATAAACTGTATGCTTTATATATCAATAGCTTTTATCTGTGATAGAGGTGTGTCTTAATATGGATTTCTTCTGTGGCAATTTCATTGTTCAGAAGGAAATAGAAATTCGTGAGTGCCATTTCATAAATGGATTCTCTGGGGTTTTGTGGTCCTAAGAGCAGGTGGTGAGCTTTTGCTGAGTTTCAGCCACACGTTCTGTTGCTCTTTGGTGTAGGGTAGCTCAGCATTTCATGCTCTGATTGTATCTGAATTTAGACCTGAAAAAAAATAATGTCAAGCTAATATCTTCTTATAGGTAGATAATTTGTCAACAGTGCCTACTTGTGCTTTTTTGAATTATTTTAGCAAATACCAGTCTTTCCAATAAGGCCATTATGAAAGCTTGAAGGTAATTTAGCAGTAGCTCCCCTTGCTTGTTACTCAAATATTTTATGTTCACTTAGGCATTCAGTTTTGGAGGAGTATTTGAGTGATCCAAATGCCTGTGTCCAATGTTGCTTTTTATGGGGAAGAGGGCATGGAAGAATATTCCCATCAGTTTCTTTAGGAAAGAAGCCTTGATATGGCTGAGTGACCTCCCACAAGATAGTGGAGGTAGCTGTGCATGGTTTGTCTTAGGTGGCTACGTGATAAATGCAACATCCCATAGACATCTTTGAAGTTTCTCCTTTGGTATGGATGGAAAGGACAACCTTCTTGTGAGTGGTTATGTGACTTGCTATGAATATGCAGTGCCTCTAAGACAAGCAGTGTTAAATTAGTATTGCTTTGTGTGTGGTTAATGAATATTCAAGTCACTAGAAAGGAGCAGCATATACCAGCCTTCTTTTGTGGCCCATCGCTTTGAAAAGGACCTGTTGAGTGGTTACATTTGGGCTTCTTCCTTGACATGTTTGATTTTATGCATGGAATCTTGGAATTAGAACAGTGTGTCTGACAAGAGAAACCTGTTAGGAGGCAGAAAGACATATTTTTTCAGGAATGGAGGAAGATGGATTTGAGGAAAGCTAAAGTCAAACCAGAAGAGTTGTCATGTTCCTTACTCTGTGTAAACTTGTTCAGGTGCTTCATCTGTCTCTGCGAAGTTCATCATCAGTGAAACGCTTGAAATGCAGGCATAGTCCTGACAAATATGGTGAAACCAGCCTAACTTTTATAAAGTCTGTTGTGAGCTGCTGCTCTAAAGCTTTTAAGATGTACATGCAAATGTAAACTTTAACTAATCAAGAATTTGTATTTAAAAGAATAGCTTTCATTGTACTGCTATTTTGTTTGCTTGGCTTTTGTAGTCATTAATTTTGGGGAAAATAGGTGTGAGAAAGTTCTTGACTCAGAGGAGAACAAATGGTTTATATTGCAGCAGGTGTTTACTCAATTTTTGGATTAATTAAATGGGGGCCAAGCCTGCAGCAGGCAAGTGTAGTGGTTGAAATGAAAGCCATGGGGTAGGCTGAAAAATTCATGCAAACTGACTCTTTGAGTAGAGTAGTTGAAATGTGATGTTTTGAATAAAAGCGGCATTGATTTTGCATTGCTTCATGACAGCCGTAAATTGAACTGAAGCAAAGCTCCTGTGAGGTCTTTATTATCTATCTTCTATATCTTGTCTGACAGACCATAGGCAGGTGTGCAGCATCAGCCAAACTTAAACCAGTCACACACGAATTCTCAGGATCAGAGCTACTGAACTAGTCTCGCTCTCCTTTGTACCAGTTTTCCTTGAGCTGCTTACTTCTCTCTCTCACTGCAAAATCTTTTGCTGCAGTTAATATGAAAGCTTGTGTAATCTAGATAAAGCTTTATTCAAAAGGCTGATGTGACAAATGGCCATTTCCGTCTCTTACACAATTTGAACCCATTGGTGTTTCTGTGGCCTGGTTATGGTTTTGGTAGTCAGCTGAAGTCTTTGCTCCTTCTGTTCCCTCACCGGGAATGTTTAACTGATTGCTTTCTATTTCTATAAAAAACTATATGTATATGTTTAGCTATGTTTTATCAAATAAAGTTAAAAAAAAAAAAAGATGTCAGAACTAGGAAAGAAGCTTGTGACATGATTGGATTTTCTGTCTTTAACTTAGGATAAAAAACATATTCTCCTCGTTTAAATGGGATCAGGATAGCATGACCTGTATTTGAAACCCTGATACGACTAGAGGTGTATTTAAGAACTTTCAAATTACTTTCACCATCTATGCAACTTAATTATTGCATCTAATTCTTTTACTGACTCTTCAGCCATTACTGGAGTCTCCACAGTTAAATTAGGGAACTTAATTTTTTTTTTCTCTGAGTATGAACTGTCACTGTGATAAAATTCCTTCAAGTCGAATAAATTCTGTAGTAACAGGGTAACGATTTGTCATGATCTTGGGGATTATAATATCTGAACAAAAGCTAGAAAAAAATTGACAGTTTTATTTCAGTATTTAAAACGAAACACTGCAGATAAAATGCAAATTGAGACTGATACAATAGAAAAAATTCTGCTTTTGTTTATGCTAATGCATTACAATTCTTCTTAGTTAATATCTATAGTGCAATTTTAACAACTAAAAACCACGTTTATCAAAACCTTTGAATATGTTGAGGAGTTGTATTACACTTGATCCGTAATAAACTTAAGAGTTACATTACTGCTACACTCCTAGAGGCAACTGTGTCCAACAACATTTAACTGCTTCAATTTTCACATATTCACTTTGGGGGGTACAAGCCAAAACAAAAAAAGCTAGCATCCCCTTGGTCCCCTTTGTATGTTTTAGGCTTGTTCTGTGTCTTTGATCAAGAGTTCTTGCACTGAAATCTCTTTAACACACACCTGAATAGTACAAAGAATTCAGGAAGTAGGTCTCTCTGCCCATTTATTGCATTCAAAGACTCAGATATAAAACCATTTTGAAAAAGATCTCTGAATATTTAGAGAAATTTTCCCAACTCTGAATGTATCTAAACCAGACTGAATATCATTAAAAGGATTTATTTAATTTTGTCTCATTTATTTTCTATTAGACCCAGCATACTCTGATTTTCTTTTTTCTTTGCTTTCATTACTGCTTTGACTTGAAAAGCAAGGCTCATTATATTGCAGAAAGCAGTACCTCGTTATTTCAGTAGCAAACCAACATCACCCAGAAGTTAAATAATGCTGTATCTTATGTCTGTATTCTTTGGAAATGAGTGATTCATTTGATTCATTGGAAATGGTCCAAATCCTTGCTGCTTTCCTGGAAGCATTTGAAAGTTTTTTCACTGTTCTCATTTGACAGTCTGTTGCAAGTTGCTCCAATTTAGTGAAGGTCATATTTAAATTTAGCAGTGTCCCCCGCCGTTAAAACCTGGGTAATGCTACCCCATTTCCACTGGGGAATGCTCTAGTGAAAACTACATTAATGTACCCACGGTGTGCAGTGACAGCAGCACATCTCTCATAGTGTCCTATTTAGACATGCTCTTCCATGAGGTGCTCTTGATAGTTATGTAGGGCACCTCAGGATGATCTAAATAACCCAAAAAATGTACGTGAGGTTATCCTAATCCTTTAATTTGTTCACCTTTCCTAAAAGCCTGATCTTTTTCAGTACCAGAATTAAATGTTGAAGAAACAATGAATTACTTTGTTACAAATGGAAATCAGAGCCAGAGCAAGAGCTTTCTCCCTCTGTCAGCTAGCTAGATGGGAACAAGTTGGTTTTACATAACATTTTGACATGCCAGTCCTTTGGACCATATTACAGAACCTGAGTGCAAAAACTTGTGTGTGTTTGTCTTGTAATACATCATAGAATATTTAAGATACCTAACTCTTGACTTCAAGGGTGTCTGTGTCTGTGTTTATGCCATGTGTTACAGTGTCAGAAGCACTGTGTGGAACTCCTGGCAGGCTAATTTGAAGTCAGCATTAGGACAGGTTAGTCTTTACAGATTGACTAAATGCTGCCTAATACCATGGGTGATGGCAGAGTCAGTGGTGGAGAGGAGCTCTGCCCTGCAGAGCGCCAGCCCTGAACTCTCAGCACTCTTACCGTGAGGCAGAATGGTTCTCCTTCGTTAAGTGTGCTGGAGATCTAGGGAAAATCTGGAAGCACTTAAAAATAATTACTGTACTTCACATTTTTAATAAAAATTATTGCAATTCATAAAAGACAGTGCATTAATACAAATATTGTTGTGACTGGTGGCCATATCTGAGGCCCCTGTGGGAAAATTCAAAGTTAGTTAACTCGCGTTAGGAGCTGGAGCTTTACAGCATCTTTAATCCAAGTTTAGGGACACAAAACCTGAGTGGCTTTTGGAGGAAGGGAGAACTTTAGGGAGGGACAGGCATTTGAGCTGAAACAGTCCTTTGCTGCTATTAAGTACAAGCCTGTCCTTAGGCTTTGTTTGTTTAAAAATTGAGGCAGGCCTAGGAAGAGGTTGAAAGCTCAAACAGTGCCCTATTGTATGTCCCGTGAGATGTGGATTCTGCTTGTTCTCTTCTACGCTTCAGCAAGAGTCAGGGAGATACATATGTTGAGGGGGAAAAAGGATTTTTCTCAAAGTGAAGCACTTGCAATAATTGCACTTTTGCAAGTATCAAACCTGTTTGGTACCTGTAAAAAGGCTGTATATTTGAAGAGTTCAAGAATGTTAAATGGCCAGAGTTCATTGGAAGAGCATAATTTGGGTCATATGAAAGACCTAAAACACTAATGAACCCCTGTCCAAGAGGCATGCCTTAATGTGTTGGAGGAAGGTATACGGAATGGGAAGTTCTGGGCAGTGTTCGTGTATGAAAAGAATCTGAATAATTTGGGTTTTGTTTTTGCCACGTGTAAAAGGAGTGTGCAGGTATTGTTTTTACATTGTTTAGAAAGTCAAAGTGTTCCAGCAACTTTATCACCATCTATTATAAAAACACCATATAATATGAGTCCAGACTGGTGTAGAAACTGCAGGAATGCCTACAATGGAACAAAATTGCCCTTTTGCTAATGACTTCAGCACAGCAGAGTAAAAGTTTGGTCTGTGGGAAATGTTTGTGTGTTGGGGGTTTTTTTGGTCTGAAGCCATGACTTTCAAAAGAACTTGATGAGAAGGTGTAAAGCTTAATAATGCAGACTTCCTTGTTTATTTTTTAAGTTTATTTATCCACTGATGATTTCCAGAGGTCAGGTTGTTTGCTGAAATTTAAATCAATCAGGAACAAATGAGTTCTAAAATTCAAGGGGCAGATCTTGATTATTTTTTTTACCTGAATTGAGCAACATTATTTATTATTAGTGATGACACTTATTTCAGTGTCATGCAGTTGTTTTGGGGTGTCAGTGTGCAACTCTGTGGTTTAAAAAAAGCTTTGCTAGGTCCACTTTTACTCTTTGTTTTTCTTTATAGAGCTCTGTTTTCAGGTATAATTGAAAACTGTATCAGTACTTGTCACTGGCTAGGTGCCAGAAGTTTTCCTTTTCTGTGAAATTGGCTGGCCAACAGTACAGTTTAGAATGTATGATTTCTTTGTTAATAATTGATATTTTAAAAAAAATTTAAAAGTGACAGTCCCTGATTATCCAGCTCAAAACCCCCACTTATTTATCAGTTTGTCCGTTCAGCTGTGAGCTTTTCCTTTTTTTTTGTTTGTATTTGATTTGTATTACAGGCAAAGTGACAGCACTCATGCATTGAAGCAGCAATCAGTTGACTTGTATATTTTGCTTCTAGTTATATAGACCTAAAAGTTTGATTTGTATGAAGTAGTTTTATCCATGGGAAGAAGCGTTGACAATTCTGTGACTTTTGTTTGATAATTCGTATGGCAATTGTATGGTTTACAGGATCCTTGGTAAACTGATCCCACCGAAAGCACTGAATATTTTCAGTTTTAATCCAAGTCAAAGCAAAGTTACTTAGTTAAGTTGTTTGCGGCTTTGTCTTTCAGCAAGAAGAACCTGTGATACAGACAGACAATGAGTAAATACGGTTTTGATCATGTCTCCTAAGTAAGGAGCTGAGAGACTGAACTACAGCTCTGCCTTGGTGCTGTTACAGGCCTTCATGTTGTGTCAGCTTTGCATGTATTATGAAATCTGTTCATAGGACATAAAAACGCACAAACCATATTACCGAGCTGCAAAAGCCCCATTGCTGATACATCAAAGAAAGCAGCAGCTGTCATCCAGTTTTAGCCACGGTGCTTTTGAATGCCTTAATCCTCTTCCCAAACAGAAGAAGGCAGAGAGAGTGCACTTTCTTTATCCACCCCCTCTTCTATTTTTTTGAAGTGTTGGTAGCAAAATCCAGAAGCTGTGTTCAGCAGCCATCACTGCATGGCACAAGACATAATTTTCTTTGCATCTGATCTGGACATTTCAGTCTTCATGTATGCTAAGCCCTTTCAAATGTACTTTTTATTAAAGTTAGAAATTACTCACATTGTGTTTATTCCCAGGTGCTCAAAGTATCAAAGTGATTATTCAGTTATACTTCATTTTCATTTCAGTCTCCTTCAAACTGGTATTCTTTGTTCCCTTTCAGTTGTTGAAGGGATGTATGTTGGGATTGTACTCAGAACCTGAGTTACAGAAAACACGTCTACCATTAGAATGAATATATTTTACTTTGTGTGACTTCTGCATTTTCAGATTTTTTTTTTAACAATACAAGTTTTACAAGACAGTTACTACAAAATAGCTTCCCTAAGAAGTGAGCAAGATACACTACAATTATAAGTTTAATCTATTAGAGCTGTTCTTAAGGTCTGTATGGTGCAATGTCCTGTCTCCGAAGTGGGTCACGGCAGAAGTCAGGGGAAGGGGAAGGAGAACGGAGCAAGAAAGCAGCGATGCTTCCCTGGTATACTTTCCTGTCTCAATAGCATTTCCCAAGTCAGAAGCTGTTCTTTGAACTCAAAAAATTAGTACAGTTTTTTCTTCTTCACTAATTTGCCTAATCACTTTCCTTAACTGCATTTTTTACTAAGTATTTATAAACACATTTCAAGGGAATAGCATGTGCAAAATTTTTACATTGAACCGAGTTACCAAAATTATTGGAAATAACTTATAAAAGAATGAGTTTTAGGTATTGGGTTTTAAATTTGTTTTTTGTTTATTAGCCACTGTCTTGCAAAGTGAATTTGCTCTGCGAAATAATCCCAACAGCAGAATGAAGTACATAAGTGTAAAGCTGTCAGACTATAGCAATCATTAAATCATCTGTCTAGATAAACTAATGGGAAACGATTTTAAGTTTTTGCTAACCTCCAGCCTCTCAGACCAAAAATATTTTGCTGAAATAAGTAAGCAGCTAGAGTAAAATTTAATGCTTTAAGAATCCCTTTGTGTTGTCATGTTTACCCAAATAGAATTTCAAAACTCTGCAGTAAAAAGTGTGTCAACCACACACTTTTTCGGGATCATACCGAAAGGCAGATTAGAGAAAATGGCATTTGATGACAAGGTTTGGTATATTTAGAAATGCTCCTGTTATTAAAGTTGCTGCTGTGCCAACTACTCCTACGCTGGAGTCTGCTAATTTGTGTGACATGCTATCTATCCCAACACACAAGGAAGATCAGAGATTACATGCAATAACTCCAGTCCTACTTCGTTGTCAGACAAGGATCTTCCAGCAGTGACATTACCTTCTTGTGGTTTACTCTTGCAATCCCATTTTCCCTTCCCTCTTCATTAATACCCGTTTTCAAACTCCTCAGTTTGAAATGCCATCTCTTTACATCTTGAAAATTCTAGAAGCTTCAGTATTGCTCATAAGGAAAATAATTAATGCCAAGAGAGAAAATGTGCATTTAGCATTGTGGGATGTTCATGACAATCTTGTCCTAGCTCACACTGATTAAGAAGTTGTTGGTTTGCTTTGCTCTTGACAGAGCACAAATAAGAAGCCTCAATTCAATGAAAAACTGAGGTACTACCTCATCACTATGGAATACAGTCGTTGGTAGTTTCAGTGGAATATGTGTGCCTGCACCAGCTGTGCGAGATGCAAAGGAGTTGGTGTGGGCTGCTGTCCCAGTGCTCAGTGGGTAATACTGGGGCATCCGCAGCTGTGTCCGGACACCTCTCAGGTCAATGAAGAGATGCAGAAACTGAAGGGCAGTTTCCAAGTGTCATTGAGCTGTGGGAGGAGGAAGGTATCTCATGTTAGTTTATTCTTTCTTTTAATTTCTTCCCACCTACCCCACAAAAAAAGATTTATGTGAGTGCAATATAGTCTTACAGAGTAGAGTTATGTTACTTTGAGGTTTGTAGTATCAGAAGGAAAAAGTGAAAATAACCTTAAAAGGTTCTGCTTCGTTTTTAAGTGATGAATTTTTATTTCAAATATTGAAATAAGAAAACAGTAGGTATGTGATGTGATCTGCTCTTGCTTGTTCTATGCTGTATTACTCAAGTGCTACTGTAGATATTAGCGGATCATTTTTCTCTTTGATTTTGGTGTTTATTGCCCTCTCAGTGGTGAAGTTTGTTATACAAACACCAGAAAAGGTTGTTCCTCACTTGACCTGTTCATTCATGTAAATGTCATTAATATATATTTCTTTTTTTTTTTTTTTTACAGGTTATTGAATCACTAGGGATTATTATATATAAAGCCCTGGACTATGGTTTGAAGGACAACGAAGAGCGGGAATTAAGTCCTCCTCTGGAGCAGCTTATTGACTACATGACTAATGCCACAGAAACAGATGGGAGTAGGGATGAAGGATATGATGCCCTGGATGAAGGAGTGGAGGATGACAATGATGATGACAAAGAGGAAGTTGAGGCCATTCACTCCTATAAAGATGTCATGAAGGTACAGTCGTGGGCAGTTTATATGACAGTTCTGTCAATGAGAAAATCAGCTCTGTTTTCTGTGTTATTGTTCTGTGTGATACTGGTGTCCTGGGGTGACTTTATGATACTGTATTCCCTATTCCGTAAGTGAATTATTTTTCATGGTGCAGTGCTTGGCGCCTAACCAACGTCAAACCTCCACAACTGGCTGTGTCATTTTCTGATTTCCCTGGTCGCCTTACATGGTTTGCTTGTGAAAATGACATGCAGTATTATTTCAAGTTTGACAGTAGGCAACAGAAAATCCACGATCAACTTTAGCACTGGATGTGCCATTAGTATCACAATGTGGTCTAATCCCTGCACTGGATAGTCAGCCTTCCAGTGTAAACATCTGTTGAATTACCTTGTGTACTCTTGGATACTTCATGGTGTGTTTCAATTAATTCACCTTTTCATTAGCAGATTATTAGTGTAATTATTTCTTATCAGTTCCTCTGCTTGCCACCCTCCCGTCCTGAAGCACAGGAGTGTTTTTATAAGAGTAGCTTATTTGTATGGAGTGAGTCAGGACACAGTATTTCACTGGTGATCATTATGGTTGCAGTTCTTGACCTGAGTTGTGAAATTTGAAAATATAGCTTATGAATTTTAATTGTGACAAGTTCTTTTAATGTTATCTGGGCCAATGTGAATAAGCATTTAAAAGTGTTAACCCTCTCTTTTCTACAGATTATTCTTCTGTGCATGTTTTAGAGCCCAATGAGCTCTTAGTACAGACAGAGGTATTAATAAGCATGGTTGAAAAAAAATTGTATAATTGGTTTAACTCATCAATAATCTGAGAATTTAATACAGGTTGGAAAACATTATGCTAACTTGTACCAGGGGATTGAGCCGTTTATAGTGTTTCTTCATAAATGCAAGTCGTACCTAAGTGCACCGCAGAAATTAAGTGTCATGCTGGGAGCTGAGACTGGAAGAATAGCCCATCAGGACACATTAGCACTCAGAAAAAAGACCCCCACTAACACCCTTCAGTTCTGCTGGATTAACAGTAGAGAGACGCTCTTAGGAGACTGGAGAGAAGTAACTTTGAGATGGTTTTGCATTCTCCTTGCATCAGAAGTAATGGTAAATGCTTAATGACTTTGTTTTTCCTCCCTCCCTCAAAGAAGCAGAGGCCAGAGGGAGAAACAAATGAAATGGCCTTTTGCTCCCCTGTGATGGGGAGGGCCTGGCTGGCTGAAGTGCTCTGCCCTTCAAGCCCCTGCCACCGCCAGCCTTGCCGAGTCTGTGCCCTCGCTGCACGCAGGTGCTTTGCTCTCTCCTCCCTCTGCCACTCCCTGACACCCCGTCACTTGGTCCAGAGGGGGCCAAGAGCACCCTGCAGAGCCCCCATGCAAACTGCTCCAGACAGTGTATAGGAAATGTAGAAGATTGATGGGATACATCCTCCTTTCCTCCCGGTTTGGCAAAATGCTGTGAATTGGTGACAGTCTTAAGTTAGTCTTACTTTCTCTGGTAAGAGAAAGTTTCACTCAGTGCAGAGGCAGACAAGACCTTTGTATACACAGAGCTGAATGAAGGCAGCGGCTTTGTGGAAGTGACTATTTTGCAAGTTCTTTACTTGATTTCTGCAAACTGTAAAAGGTAAGTTTGGAAAACTTTGCTGAAGTCCTTTAGGTACACTGCTGTGAAATACAAAAGCGATAAGAAAATTCAACAGGTTTCAACGGTTAAGGCCATGGAATGGCATCCCTTTCACTTGGCTTTGTTAATATCTCTGCTAGTCTGAGGTACATGCCTGTTTGTATGTTTGAAAATCAGCATCTTATATTTTATTTCTTCATCATATTTTGTTAATAATTTTATATCATTCTGGACATGTACTGCTTCTGTGACTTCATCTTAGTAAACTAAAGTTGAGCTGTCATTTGTACATCATCTGAACTTTTACTCCTCCATCCCTTGGAATTCTCTTTTATTTCTGTTGTTGCTTTTGCCTAAATTACGTGCTGCAGGCTTAACTCTGCAGATTACCTTTATTCCCTACTCAGTGTTTTTACTGCATTGGCAGTACTAGAATGGGAGCCATTCTGCCATATTTTTGACATGAGTGCACATTTGCAAGATCTTTTTTTCCTTGACTGAATACCTTTTTCGGGATAAGATCATCTTTTGCATGTGGCTTTCTCTTTCTTTTTTTTTCCCCCCCAGCAGTGGTAAAATGTTAGAGGCTACACCCTTATTTACCCAGTGACTGTTGCACCACAGCAGTGTGTGGTCTTGTGACCATGAGGCTCAATTATTTTAAGTCCTTCTTGGCAAGACTCACTGTGAAGCTTTTTCCTCCACAGTTTGCAGTGAATGCTGAAGCAGGTTTGCTCGTTGAATTGAGAACTGTTGTGCTTGCCTTCCCTGCATTCTCTACATCACAAGCTTGGAAAATGGTAGAGGTGGCCTGTGTGCTCCTAATACTGATTTTTAAGGTTTTTAACTATGTAGTCCCCAGTCTAGAAATGATTTTGTCCTTGAAAAGTGATTATATGGTTCATCCTTCTCCAAAAACTGTCACTGTCTGGTCCAAAGCCTGCCTGCCACTAAGACTGAATTTTTCACCATTAATCACTAACTTGGGTGAACATATTTTGTCAGTAAAACACAGAGGTAGTTAAGATACGTGTCAGCTTTTTCTGTAATGTGAAGCAAGGTCGGTCCTGAATCCTCCTCCTGGCCTGGAAAATGCTGAGTAACATAGCAAACGCTGAGTCCCAAGAACTGGGAAAAGGGTAAGTGCTAAATAATACTGCCAAGATCATCACTGGCAAAGCCAATGGGGAAGACACAGACAAGCTTTTGTGCTGCTTCTTGGTATATTTGGCTGATTTAGCTTCTGATTTCCTTGGCAGGACCAACCTGCTGCACAGACTCGACCTACTGTTTTTAAAAATGCATCTGTGAAGAGAGGAGACATTGGTTGCCAGAAGCTTTTAGTCTTTGATATATTTCTGATGTGTCAGCCCTGCTGCAAATGAAAGGAGAAATGGAGGCAGTAAAGACTGGACATTTTCAGACAGAAGCTTTCCTTGTTTGAGTCCCTCTGCCCCGCCCCATCCCCTGTGTGTACACATCGTGCACGTATGGTACAAGAAATCCGTACGTGTCGGGAGTGCTGGGTTCGCTCTGCATGTACACCAGACACAAGTGTACATACACAGTAATCCCAAGGGATCAGGAGCACTTCAGCTGACAGCACATGTGCACCTCGGGAAGCCTTGGTCAACAGAGAATATAGACAGAGAAGGCCTGGCATGCTGGGCAGTGTTGGGATTGCTAAGGGTGTGGGAAGTCCTGTCATGTGGCACCTTTATCTTAGCATGGGGCCCTCCCTGATACTGAAACAAGATGATGCAGTTTATCAACCTCTTCCAGAGCATGCTCAAACCCTAATTCCACTCCTAATCTTAATATTATCACACTCCTTATCCCACAGATCTCTGCCGTCAGATAGTTTAGGCCAACAACATTTTTCATGTTAACCCAGAGGCACTTTCTAAGCTGCAATTTATCAATATCTGCTGGCTTGATCCCCAGCCCTAAACCCAGTTCCATTATTATACTTCATTCTAGGTCAACACCCTTTTCTAATTCTACATGTAAATGTAGCCTCATAAGGCTTTGATAGCAGGTTGTTTTCTGTGCTGGTATTTGCTGGGCTGAACTGCCCTCATAGCCCTGGTGTTTCTTCCAGATTTGAACGTCATCAGTAGCTAAATCACTATTGCCAGTGCTAGACTTTACCTCAGCCCTTCTGCAGAGCAGAGCTGTTGTAGAGGTGTTGTCAGTTGTACCTGCAAGCCATGACAGTAACCTTTGCCAATGCCTTGCTGCCTTTTTCTGCAGCTCTTGTAGAAGGTACATAAAGGAGCCAGCACCCTTCCTGAACCAGTATCTTTCTCTTACTTACATTCACCTTTCAACCCAAAAGTTAACTCTTAACAGGAACCTTACCTGTAGCTAAGCCACACCTTCTTGTCTAGGACACAAATACAGGTGGATGGTCTCTGGTGCTCAGTGCCTCGGGTCCCAGGTCTTACCTAACTAATCCCTTTTAGGTAGTTCAGTAATAGTGTTTGTTAATTCTGACCAAAAATTAACTGTCATGCAACTGCTGCTTCACAAAGGTGAATGAGTGACCCAGGTCCCACAATAAATAAAACTAGTGCATAGGAAATCTCCACAGTGACTTAATTAGTATGAAAATTTTTTTCAGAGCAGCCTGGTCAGTATTGTGTTATCTCGCTATAAGAAATGTAAACAAGGTTGCAGTTTGCAATATTTTTATTGGTAGAAAATGATGTTTGTGCTTTGCAAAGAGGAAGAATAAATTGTTTTTCTCAATCTCAAACACTCCTCTCCCATTTCAGTTATTTTAATCATTGGCATGGTCATGAGATGAGAAACTTGTATGTCTAGGTGACTCATATGTCTTGGTAGTTCAAGGATATGGCTGATCCCTTTCTGCTGGAAGGAACTGAAATTTACAGTGGTGATATTGATCTGCCTCTGTTTTATTTTGAGTACTCTGGTAGTAGTACAGATCAACCATCTATGGCATGTGTAGGGTTATAGGGGAAAAGAAAATATGTCCTGTCTTGATGCAATTATAGGCAGGATAAGAAGATCTGCATTTAGATCTAAGTATTTTGGAGACTCCCTTCTGAGTCTGAGGACTATTATCATATAGATGCTGTGACCCCGTGTAAGTATAATATGGGAACCTGTCAGAGAGGAACCAAAAAATGCAGTTAAAAACAAGTCAGGGTGTTTGTTTATGACAGACAGTTAAAGAGTTCATGTTACTGGAATTCAAAGGCCCATAATTTTGTCTAGTCCAAGTTTAGTAAGGTGCAGCTTTCTGTGAGTGTAATTCAGTTTAAGGCTGGGCTGGCTTAAGCATTTTTGTATGAGCCTGCAGAACAGTATTTATGCTTCATTTCAAAACAAGCAACTTGCAATGTACGCTGTTACTCTGTGTGAAGCTGCTGAAGATTTGGAAGCTTACTGAGATGGTAAAGTCCCAGATGTTGCCAATTCATTTTGTATTAAAAAGGAATGCAGCATCATTGGCCAATGGTGAAAATTCTCATGCTCAAAAAAGACAACAACTGATTCTTTCCCTTCTCTTGAATCCTGTACTCACATGTTTATGTGCTGGTCTTTATCTTGCTGGATCTCACTTTAGAAGAACATTGAAATTACAGTGGGTTAGAAGTCCTCAGTTCACTTCTGTTCTCACAGTACTTGCTGGCTTAAACAAAAATTTGTCATCTTCCACTTGTGGATCTTCAGTCTCACAGACCTGTTGTCTGAGACTCCTTTTGTAATACTGAGAAACCTCCTGTCCCATCTGTTTGGGTCTCTGAAAGTGCAGCCATCTAGTTTTTGTACCTCTTAAGTTCTGAGGAAGGCAGGTTCTCCTTTGGCTATTCCTTTTTTGCAGTTTAACTCTTTGTCAGCTAGAAAGAAACCCCCAAATCTCCCAAAGTGACTTTGTAAACACAGCCCCATATCATACTGCAATGACAGGACACCCTCAGATGTGCCCCTGGGCAGTTTGGACCTCTGAAGGTGACGTTTCATGGTGCTTCTCTGCCCAGGTAGGCAGCTTGTGTCAGCACACATCCTGGCCACCCTTTCTCTCTGTGCTGCATTGACAAAAGTGGAATCTCTTGAGTTCAGCAGTGAAGTCACAGGGACCAGAGCTCATCTCCTGTGCTGAGGAGATCTTGACTGAATAGGACCCATCCATAGGCTGTTCCTTATTGTTTCACCATTCTTTGAGAGACCTTGGAGTTGCCTTAGAAATGCAGTAAACCTGCTGTTTTTCTCTTGTTCAAGCAAGTCTTGTGCATCATGGTTATTCATTCAAAACACAGAGTGTTTCTCATATCTCTGCTGTCACCTTTGCTGGGATCTGTGTCACCCGTGTGTAGTCAAAGCATCCCAAAAGTTTATTTGTTTGCCTTTGTTCTTTAATCAGTTCCTTCAGCTATTTTGTGCCACAAACAGTTGTGCAGGTGCAGCTGAGGAGTAAACAGTGTTCCTGGGGGAGTCGTGGAAGGAGTCAGTGTTTGCAGGTCCATGGAGCTGAGCTGAGGACAGACTGTGCAAAATAAAGCAGGAGTGTCTCTCTGCATGTTTGAGTGTCTCTCTCTCAGTGTTTGAGTGTTTGTAACGTATGAGCAATATCTCCACGTTACTGGTATTAAAAGTATTTAATAGTAATAACAGGACTTTGATATTAAGGGCTTATACCTGATGTACTTGCAAGGAAGTTGTCCCTCAAGACTTTGGTCTTTCCGTTTAAAAAGAACTTTTTGTCTTCCTTACTTTAATTATTCTTGGAAACATTCCTTCCATCAGTGTGAGCTTAGATAGATTGGAGTGTCTTACTCCAGGCTGGGAGGCAAAACCAAATGACCTTTTCTGCAATGATTTATGGCTCACAGTGGCACATCTACACTGGTTAAAAACCCCTGTACCCATAATTAACGTAATTATACTGGTATAACCTGTCTAAGGTCTAAAATAGTCTGAGGAATCCAAGGAGTTGTCCTACAAAAACAGGAAACACAGATGGGGGATCAGATTATTTTTATGTATGGGGAGGTTAGAATACACCTGAAATTTGTGTGTGGCCCTTGTGCATCTAAAAGAGGCACAGTAGGGCAAGGACTTCTTTCCCCTGACTCTTTTAAGCTGCAGTTATTGTAAATAATTTATACAGGCGTAAAAATAAAGTTCCATATTTTAGTGCAGGTGGAAGGATTCTTTGGTGGTAATGGTGGCCCATAATGGATAAAAGGCAGAATTTGTCATGAGAGAGCTCCAGTCATCCCATAAAAAAAAATACAAGTTCTAAAACATGCAAAGCATTCTGTTAGAAATAATAGGTCTGAAGTATCAGAGAATCTGTGTGAGCCTGCGCTGCCTAAAATATACCCTGGAGACTGAAGTAGATCAATGAATGTTTACTTTCACAAGGTATGTTGTGTTTGATCAGATTAATTTGAAATTCTAAGTAATGACTGGAAATCAGGGTAATGGTCAATGAACACAGTAAAGCTGTAGTGACCCATAACAAAGTGGGAAAAGAGCAGAGCCACGATTACAAAAAGAACCCATATCTTCTCTGCCCTACAGATAGCTCCAGCACTCAGCAAAGCAATGCTGCCTGACCTGGCCAAAGCTGGAGGGATCTGCTTGAGTCTCCGTCTCCAACTCTTAATCTCCCCTCTTCTCCAGGTGTTAAAACTGATAAGTGCACAGAAGGCCCTGATGGGTTTTTCAGATTCACTGTCAGCCTGGTAAAGGCAGTAGATCCGCTCAGAAAAATTAGCCAGGACAGCAGCTTGTCTTACATTAGCATTTGGCAAAGGTTCATCTTGCCAGAATCGTTTCCACCCCTGTAGATTTGGCAGCCTTGGATGTTTGTGGTGTTGCCGGTAGCTTTTTATCTCTGCAGGCTCCTCTTGCTCCTTTAAAAGTGAAGGCCATTCTTACACAAGCTCACATGACATCTTCTATCGTGTCTGTAAGGTACAAGTGTTTGATTTCTGTGTAATGCCAGCATCCCATAGGGGATAACCCACAGGGGATATCCAGTGTAGCTTCTCAGGACTGCCGGCATTACTTACATTATGTGTGGGATATGTGTTTTAGTAGACAAGTAAGCTAATGATGACATGCAAAATTGATGGGCATTTTTCTCATGTAGTATTATGTGCTGAAGATTCCCAGTAGCTGCATTCACTGACCACGTTCAAAACAGAGGATGAACTTTTTTCTGCTGTTTTTGTGTTGTGCATATGCAGCTCATTTGAAATAGGCACTGTAGGTATTCTTACACCTCTGGTGCTCTACAGGCATGAGAGAGGCAGGATTTATGGGGTGGGAGAGAACTTCTTAATTAGTCTGACTGATTTAGCTGGGGGAAAATATGTTATGCCTTGCAGGCTGAAAAAACAGGTCCAGTGGCAGAGTCTCCAAGTGCTTATCTGCTGTAAATTTTGGAGTCCCTAACTTCTCTGAGATGTTAGAGCCTCACAATCCATCAGCCTATTCAGGAGAGAGGTTTAAGAGGAAAAGTGGCTGTGGAAGTTTTCTAGTTCTTGCCAGACCATAAATCATGGTAATATGAATGTGCTAAGAAGTTTTATCTTGCTGATAGCAGTTATGTAAAAAACTATGTGCATTTCAATTGCCCATATTGCTAGTCCAGAGTCACTTATAATGATGTAATTGCAGTGCCAAAGAAAATGGAAGCAGCATAGATGCTACAAAATTACTTAATTCCTTACAAAGGCATATTGTCCTGTAACAGCAACATGGGAAAAATAAAGAAACGGAGGGAGGGCCCTTTAATTAAGCCACTGTGATCTTCTTGCTTTTGAATTATTCAAGAGGGAGCCTTGGGCTAGAAGCAAAGTTTCTTTTGGTGCATTTATTTCAGTGCCAGTAACAGTATAAAAAGAAATTAAACATTTGGAGTAAAGTTCATAGAATTGATTTAAAAGTACCATTAATTGTCCAAAATAATAATTTCTCTCTTTTATCTATGTGATTTTTTTAGTATGTTCTTGACTACTGTGCTCCCATTGTGCTATCTTCTACTCCCCTTTGCTTAGTGTACTGTTGCATGCTGTATTTTAGAAAAATATTTAAGTGAGATAAGGCCATTTGATACAAAAAAATAAACAATGACTGCTGGACTGTGCTGACCCCTGAAAGATTCACATCTAGAAGGCAGGGTATCATATTTATCCCAAAGATTGGTCTGAAGACAGGGCATGTTTTGCATTTCTTAGTAAAAGGTTTTTTACAGTAGGTTCTTGTTTCAAACACGTAGTTCCAACATCCTTAAATAGTATTGTAACTGAAGCACACCTAAGGGGTAGCCTTCAAAAGATTGTTGTCGGCAGGATGCATGGCCCTGAGCGTGTTTTAAGTGATTGATTTGTAAGTATTTTCAATGAAATAACACAGGGGAAAAGCAGTATTCTTCTGGGTGATGGCTTCAGTGCATTTCTCATGTAGTTTCAGGTTTGCCTCACTGCAAACTTTGGGCCATACGTCCCAAAGCTTGTGCACATGTGAGTTGGGTATACGGAACTGTGGAGAATGATTTGAAGATTTTAACCTAGCAGCCTTTCTGATAACTCAAACTAATCTGTGCAAGTGAATAAAGTGGTCCCAAGAGATAAACTCCCTGAATCTACTGAGCTTGG
>VYZQ01053757.1:19881-45437 GCA_013400655.1 Mystacornis crossleyi | reverse complement strand
GTGGAGGGAGGACAGTTTGGTTGCCCTTTCCAAGAGGCTTGAAAATAATTATTGCCAGCGTTTGAACAGGCTCTGATCTACTTGTGTATATGTGTGCTGTTACCAAGAGTCAGTGCTAATACTGTACTGAAGCATGTTTCTGTATTTAGGAAGCCAGTGTGTGGTTGTTTCACAGTATCTAGCTGTACTATTTATTTTTATAAGCTTGAAAGTCAAGTTCCTCTGACGAGGCAGCAGTAAAACAGTTGTAATATAGAGATGATACAAGATGCTGCATGTGCCAAGTATGCTTCATTCACTAAATCTGGCAGGAGACAGCTTGCTGGAGGCAACACTTCTGAAATAAGAACACCTCTCAAGGAAGTTTTTAAAAATATCTTTCTGTAAATCTCCTTTCTTGAGCAGCACACAGGAGATACACGTAAGTTTATAAAAATATTGGCACTTCAAGGTTTTTCCTTGTCAGCATCTGTGAAGGTTTTGGTTCTCTGTTTAACCATAACAGGCTTCCAACATGGCTTTACTTTTAAGAAACTAACTTAATTCTGTAAAATATGGATAATAGTATTTTCATATTCTGGTAGAAGTAGAAAGACTTGACACTGCAGAAGTCTTCTGTACTAAAGCAAGTGTAATGTAATGTAAAACTCCATACACAGTGGCATTTCATGAGTTTTATGTTCAGAATCCTGGAAGATTAGACCAAAAATACCTGAGTGTTCTTGTTTTGAAGACTGAAACTTTGGAGCTTTCATTTTCTGGCTCTTTAAACTGGCAACCCTGTCATGCTGTAGATGGATACTGTGAAAATGTGAAATGTGGTTCATTTGCATTGTCTCAAGAGCACCTCTGTTGTTGCAGGACACTCACCAGCTAAAACTACTTAAGACGTTAGAAGGTCACGCGTATGGGGTCTCCTACATCGCCTGGAGTCCAGATGACAACTACCTTGTTGCCTGTGGCCCAGATGATTGTTCTGAGCTTTGGCTCTGGAATGTACAAGTAAGTGGTGGCTAAGAGTGAAAAATAAAACTTTGTGATCAGCCTGCTGCTTTTGTTTTAATACCCGAATACTTCAGGAGTGAAAGAAGTAATTGCTGCAAACTCGTGCCAAGGTGGGAGTGTAAAGAAGAGATGCTCATCTTGCTGCCGCCCTCTCAGTTGGAAAAAATAATTATGGCAGCCTTCAAATTCTCTTTGCACTTTGGACAGAACTGAAATTGGAGTTCAAGTCTAAGTGTCTGGGATTGTGCAGCGATTCAGGTGTATGTGGTTCCTGATCACTTCTGAGAAGGGATGGCATAAATGCCTCCATAGGACCTGAGAGAGCTCCTGAAGAGAAGGACTGCAAATGAATCAAGAGAAGCAGAGGACAGAATTATCAAAGGGAAGCAGTTGCTCACTGATGATTTTAACAAGTAGCAAAAGTAAAAGATGCAACTATTTTACTTCATGTAACCCTCCCAGTCGTGTTAGTGAAAGATCCACAGAGGTCTAAATTTATGATTTCAGAACTTCATCTTTCTGTCAGGCACCAGGGCGTTTTGCCATTTCCTCCATGAATTTCAAAATCACTTTCTGCTGTTGAATTTTATGGGCACTTGAGTTGATACAAAAGCTTCTCTTGCCTTGGTTGAGAGCTGTATGGACTTCCTTGTGCTGCCTTGGACTCTGAACTAATTTAGTTTCCGAAAACAAAAAGGTTGCCTTTCTTCACCCTTGGAACACTTTTCTTCTGTTTAATTGACTAAATTGGCTCAGTGAAGAGCACTACTGACAATACCACTCATTGGTGTTCTGTCTTGTGAAACCGTAGCTTTATACGCTGGGATGAAAGCTAAATTTTGGCATGGAAAACTTCAGCTCAAGGAGGAAAAGATTCTAACTACTGTGATGATCCTAACTTCTTACTAAAATGTATTTTGTCACCTCTTCTAGTTTTTTCTTGCCTCCTTTCTTTCAGTATTTTGCTTCTTTGTCATTTGATAGTGCTTGTCACTCTCTTGGCTTGTCCGTGTAATTTCTTTTCATTCCACTCTTTACTCAAAATCTTTTAGTTGTCTGACACACCAACTATTCCATCTCTCTTGATTTGAGAGACAAAAGAAATTGTCCCAAATCAAGTCCAGATTCACTGGAGATGCTACAGTAGTTCTGCCTTTTTATTGCGTTATTCATAAATTTGTGTTGCTTCTTAATAAACGTGTTGAAATATACACACTTCCAAACAGTATTCATGTCAGATAAAATTACCAGTGCCTTTTTGGGAAAGGGCTCTGGTATAAGGCCTTGCTGCCTTTGTTTATTTTCCAGACTGGGGAGCTGAGGACAAAGATGAGCCAGTCTCATGAAGACAGTTTAACAAGCGTGGCCTGGAATCCTGATGGGAAGCGTTTTGTAACGGGAGGGCAGCGTGGACAGTTCTACCAGTGTGTAAGTTTTCTGCATCTGTCCCATTGAAAGCAAAGCAAGAAATTAAAGTTTGGTCGATGTTTTTTCAGGTTGTTTGTGTGTGTGTACACTAAAGCTTCTGATCCTTTGTAATTCAAAGAAGCAATAATTAATGCAAGTATTTCAGCAGCTCTTCTGTGTGGAGGAGTTTGAAGGGTTTGAGCATCTTCGGTCTGCCTCAAGGAGGATTTGTGGTCTGGAATTTTTTTTTTTAGCTGCTTCAGAAGAAAACACTAATAGAAAACAGTACCTTTGTCTACAGATGTTTATTCTGTGGAATTTTGACTACATCTTTCTTAGTTTTTGATGCTGTCTTTGCTTAGTGAAAACAGAAATTTGAAACCCTCATTACTTGACTAGTGTTAGTTTGGGGTGCTGGTCCACAGTCTCACCATATTCCTGATTAATTTTTCAACTGGTTCCCCGAATAATAATGTAGTATGCAAGCCTCACTGTGAAGGTCAGCTCAGTGATGGGGTGCAGATGGCACATGTCATGCATGAGGAAAGAAGTGACAGAAGGGATTCTCTGCTCTCCAGGGCAGATTCCTGCAAAAGCTCTTGGTTAAGACAACCAACTCCTATTTCGTTAAGCCCTCCCTTGTAAAGAGTAAGAATGCTTTCTGTAGCAATTGTCTGAATAGAAAGTGAAAAATATTTTTATTTGTGTCAGAGCTCCTCAGAAACCTGAGATTAATGGTTTAATGTTTGTTTGTTGTTTTTTTTTTCCTTCTGCTCAGGATTTAGATGGTAATCTCCTTGACTCCTGGGAAGGGGTGAGAGTACAATGCCTTTGGTGCTTGAGTGATGGGAAAACTGTTCTAGCGTCGGACACACACCAGCGAATTCGGGGTTATAACTTTGAGGATCTCACAGACAGGAACATGTAACTACCTCTTTTTTTGGTTCTGAATTCCTGTTTCTTAGTGTCAGAAGAAAATTGAGGAAGGTTTGGGGGATGGGATGGGAAATTACTTAGTGCTCTCAATATTAAAACAAGATAAGAATAACATGGGACAAGAATTAGTGAGCAAGTTTCAGCAAGCAGCATTAGATCAAGTATTAGAAATAACTTTCTAAGAACTGGAGTAGGTTTCTGGTGATGTTTTGGCATTTCTATCATCAGAAGTATTTGTAGTCTTCTCAATTCCTGGCATATTTTAGTAGATTCTGCCTCGAATTTAGGAGTTGGAGTTGAGGTCTGAAGTCCCTTTTAGTCTTGGTATTTGGCGTAAGTATAAGGAACTATTGCAGACCTGGCTTGTATTGATGTGTAGAGTCGTACCTAATTTCAAATTCCCAGCTGTTTTTCCCTAATACTGCAGAGACAACACCTGCCTTTTGTCTTGGTGTTGCATCATTACTTGGTTATCTTGACACTCGTGTCTTATCATTTCAGAGTACAAGAGGATCACCCTATTATGTCGTTTACTATTTCAAAAAATGGCCGTTTAGCTTTGTTAAATGTAGCAACTCAGGTGAGTTGGGGATGTTGGAAGGAAATGGAAATGAATCTGCTTGCAACTGCTACCTGTTTTTTAAATATTTAGATGTGAGTTGGAATGTTTGATATTAACTAGTTGCATATTGTGTAATATGAAGGCCTTAATATTTGTAAATATAGCCTGGAATTCTCTGACAAGAAGGCAATCTTACTCTTGAGACCTGATTTTGCTGTTTTTTATTTTTTTGACTGATTTATAGTCAAGAGTTTTATAGTGTGAAATACGTACTATTAGATGTTACTATCTGGCTGTTGCATTGAGAAGCCACGTACAGCAAGAACTGTGGCAGGTTAACGTGTCTGAGGGCATGAGAACTAGATTTTATTTATCTATTTCTGCTTTTGAAACCTTGGGTAAGAGTAAGAGCTTTCAGAGAGGAAGGGACCAAAGGCTAAAAGTTCAGTTTAGTAATTTGATACAGCTTTACTCTTTTCACCTCCTAAGAGTAAGGAAGTTGGCTCTAAGGTAGTGTACTTTCATGTGTAATTTTTTTTCATTGTTCAGAAGAATGCCATTAATAATGTTTGATGATAAAATAACATTCTTTATATTTCTTACTTCCAGGGAGTTCACTTATGGGACTTACAAGACAGAGTTTTAGTGAGAAAGTATCAAGGTGTCACACAAGGATTTTACACAATTCACTCGTGTTTTGGAGGTCATAATGAAGATTTCATTGCGAGTGGCAGTGAAGGTAAGACCATTCTCCTTTGTGCAGAAAACTAGAACATGGTATCCTTGCTATGCCTTCATTTTATAGATGGCAGTTGCTAACAACAGCATTATAAAAGCAAGCTAACTGGCTCATGAAATAAATTTGAGGCGTGCTGAGATTGTGGCATACTTAAAGAAGTAATTGTGGGCTGGCAGAAAGAATCTTCTGAGAGGATGGCAGAGGTAGAATTCATTAATGACTCTTTTGTGTTCCTCCTCTAAAGCAAAAGCATCTGCACAGTTTTAATTAGAAGTGGGTGGGGTGTTCTTGAGGGTTTTTCTTTTTGTGGTATGATATTTAGACTTCTGGTTTGAATAAAAAGTACTTCTGGGGAATAACAGCTTCATTTGCCTGCTGAAGATACAGGTGTGGTGAGGTTATTTTAATTTCAGTAGAATCAGTTTAATTACAGGCAGAGGAGTCTCAAATTAAGTAGTTGTTGACATAGTCTGGTAGCGTTTCTTGGTGATTAAAGGCTTTGTGGTATGTTTTTACTCAGCTGTCTGTGGCAAGAGTAGAAATTTGTTAAAAGCTTGTGTGTTAAATTGGTTCAGTTCTGTCACTGATGTAGTGCCATCACCTGCCATAGAGGTCACTTAAAATTCAAGCTTGTGCAGGGATGAGAATTATACTTGTAATATGTAAACAAATTACTGTGAGTACTGTGTAACTCACAGTTCTTAAGAAAGAAGGTTGGCCAAGGCATTTCCTACTATCCCGCTTTTGGAAAATATGAAATATGTCTAAAATAAAACCAAGTTTCACCCTCTGACTGTATCTGGTAGGATGGCACCTCCAGTTCTCCAACCCAGTGTGAACCTCGTTTCATGGCTGGACGAGCTGCTTGGTTTGAGACCTGAGTGTCTGAAAGTTCAGGATTTGTTTAGCCATAACCAAGCATCGGTGTAGATACTGTAGTGTACCAGTCCTTTTTTCTCCCCAGTTTGACTTTTTATTGTCTTCATTGTTTAAAAACCACTGTAGCAGAAACTGATGGTTCCTTAGGTTTGAACTGTCTGAAGCTGCTGCCTCTTTGCAAATGTGGCTACCGAGAAAGACTGTTTTTAAAAAAACAAGCAAACAAAAATAACAGGTCACATTGTCATAGCCTGTTTTAGAAAGTAATTGATCACATTGTCATAACCTCCTAAAACATGTCGTCAGCTAGGTAGGGGTTTTCCTGAGGATTTCGTCCAGGGAAAGAAAATGGAAGTCTCTGTCTCAGAGGGGAATTGACTGCTGCCTTGATGTAGCTATCTCGTTTTTTCCCACCCGAAGTACAGGCAATCTGACAACACCAAAGTAGAGCTCTGTGTTTAGGCTTTGGCTCTCTGACAGAGCAGAGGCTTGTGTGTCCAGTGTGTGAACTGTGCCATTTGGTGAATGGCATGGATGTGTAGTCCCTTTGAAATCCTAAGTGGAATATAAGCACAGCAGGAACATTTGCATCAAGACAATCACATGTGAAGGTGGTGCCCTCGGATGAGCTGGTTGTGCACAAGACAAGGGAGTTACCTCGTGGTTCCATGATGCTTTTCTAGCAGGGAGGTCAGAGAGCAAGTTTGTTTTGTAAGGGGCTGGGAGGAGGAATGGAGGAAGATTGGTTTGTTTACTGAGCCTTCAGAGTGACATCTATGTCAAAGCCTTTCAAATAGATCAAAATACTTTCATTTGATGTGCTGGACCCCAATAGTAGGCTTTTTTGTAATCCTAGCAATACATACTTGTCCAGTTTATGTAGCTGTGTTTGGAATATTCCGCAGATACTCCTAGAGAGGTAAACCCGCAGATTTGTTACCGGCTGCTGGTCTGCAGCTGGGACACCACCACCCACCACCTCCCAATTTATTCCTGAATATGGTTGGTTATAAAGAATGACTCTTCTCTAAACATTGCAGTAGAGTGTCTAACCACTTTTCTATTTCTAGCCTGTTGCTAGAAGTAATTAGAAGCTTCCCATCGTGAAGTAGTATCTGTAGGGTTTATTTGCATCTACTTTAATATGTACAAATTGATATCTTTAAATACCACACAATAATTAGTTGTAAGAGACAGTAATAGCTTAATTTGAGCCATTAAGTTTCGCCTTCCCTCCTTTGCTCTGTTTGCACTTTCACTGGGGTGTTACAGGTTTTTAGTATTCAGATGTTTTTCATAACTATAGAGCTGTGATCTTATCTGGTACTCGTCAACAGGAGGTGGTTATAATTATTATATCTTAGCACTCACAACTTTATAATGCATTTGCTAATCTGCAAATATAATTATTTGAGGGGGAAATAAAATCTGCAAGTCTTCCTTTTGAGTAAGATTACAACTCCATACCTGTAATTAAAAAGAGTAGCTTGGTTTCTCTCTTATGCCATGTATTATTTGCATTGCAGTCAAATGTTTTTCTTCAAACACCAAGTGTGCTAGACTGGCAGGTGCCAAAAAAGAATGTGTCTCTTAATGGAAGAGCTTTGCCTGTATTCTTTTGATCACTTTGAAAAGAAAAATTTTGTTAGTGCTGTTGCACACTCGAGACTCGGGTTTTTGACGTGGGTTTTGATGAGAGCCGGTGTGGAGGTGCCGTTGGCCCCACGGACGGGTCTGTGCAGAGCAGTGCTGCTCATGCTGCTGTTCCCTGTTTTCTGTTCAGATCACAAAGTGTACATCTGGCACAAGCGCAGCGAGCTGCCCATCGCGGAGCTGACGGGGCACACGCGCACGGTGAACTGCGTGAGCTGGAACCCGCAGATCCCGGCCATGATGGCCAGCGCCTCCGACGACGGCACCGTTAGGATATGGGGACCAGCGCCTTTCGTAGACAACCAGGATATTGAAGGTAACAAAAAAAAGTGTGGTACTAAAGAATTAGTCACTGCTTTGTTTTGTTTCTTCTAGTGTATGACTTGCTTTTTTATCTGGGTTACTCATTGTGTGGAATAAAAAAGAAACAACAGGTATTTCCAACATTATTCTGACACGGCCCTATAGAAAACTGTGGTGTCACTAAGACCGTAGTATTATGTTAAATTGTTTGTGCAGGCTCCTTAAAAATCTTGCCTCCAATGCTTGAGGTTTAGCGACGTACAATGTTACTAAAATTTAAATAGCACATTCTAACCACACTGCAAATTGAGTGATGGTATTGTAATGCTTACGAAAGGAATATCCACAGTCTAGAGAGTTTTCCCCAGGAAAATGTAGACAAAACTGAATCTTTACTAACCATCAGTAAGCATATATGTCCAGGGGAGAGAAAGACACTGCTCATTTTTTTGCTGCCCAAATGCACACAGGTGTTCCCAGCTCTTCTTGCTTCCCCCAGGATTAAGGAGGTGACTGCTGGGGAGTTGTTGTGCAGTTTATATGCTTCTGTCATTATGTATTCAACCTTTCAGTAAGAATTTACAGGAGACGTTAAAGCGATATATAGTATATCCTATTGCCACAGGACCTCGTGGATATGACTTCAAGGGGAACCTGGGCAAAGTAATCAAAGAGAAATCCATTAAGTGCTGTTAGATAAGTAAACACCTCTAGTTCAGAATGTCCCGTGGGTAAAAATGGCTGAAAGTTGGAAGGATGTTAGGAGGAGGTATTACCTCCTCTCCCTGCTGCAGTGCTTTCTGACACATCTGCTTCTAGTCTTGGACTAGGTGGACCAGCCTGGCTAATCTGTTTGTAACACTTGGAATGCACCCATAAGGAGTCAGAGCCTGCCCTCCAGTTCGTTTTACTCATGGCTTTGTTTGGTTTTCTCCAGTGAGCTTGCTCACTCTTAGTTCCTCCAGAAAATGAACTAGTAAGTGCCATCAAAACCAAACCAACAGCAAATGGATTTCTCACAGCAGTGCTTTTGCAAGAGGTGTAGGTGCATGGAATAATACCTAACCACTTAGGAATCCTAAATGGGTGACAGGACAGCACTGTAATTAGCACACTCCCCTAGAACTTGAATGTAAATGTGTGTTACTTCTTTTCGGACCAGATGCTTTTTGAGTACCCACACTTAACATGCTAAATTAATTTCTATTTATTTTAGATAAAATTATTCATATAAATCTAATTTTATGCATGGAATTTAGCTACAGTATAAGATCCGTTAACTAGTGCGTGTTCAGTTAAAATTTATGTAAATACATTGTATTAATTACCTTATAATAGAAATATGAACTGTTGCTAAGATCTTCAAGCTGTGATTTCTTTCTCTCTATGTTTTTGTTTTTGCTCAGAGGAATGCAGTAGCATGGATAGTTGATGGCGAATTTGGAGCAGACGACTTCAGTTTAACTTAATTAGTCGTATTTTAAATGGCTTGGGATTTGGTGCAAACAAACATGATTGATAGCTGGACAGACATGCTCGTCATGAAAAAGAACCATTTCTGAAGCCCGGTTGGGGCCAAACATTTACCACCTTTGCTTCATAGTAACCAGTCAAGATGAAGCACGTCCTTAGAACTTTGTTGGACACCGTGTTGAAATTACCCCCCCATCGGTTGTGAAGAACTGTGCTACATTCAGGCTAACCATTGAACTCAGTATATATATTTTTCCCTCCTGCCTTTTTGTCTGGCAGGCTACTGTTCTTGTTGCTCTTCTGTGTAATGAAGTTTAAATGCTTGTTTGGAACACTTTATTTAACAGTTTAGAAGGCTTGATAGAAAGAGTGCTTTAGTCTGAAGAGTATACATTGGATAGGAAAGTATTTCCTTCTCTTGTTTCTCAAGTCTCTCTCCGCCTTACTTAGCTTGAGATCTTTGCAGCTTGGTTCATGGATTCTAGCCTTGCCCGTTGCGCAGTATATCTATCAGTTGAGAGGATAAACCAATGAACTATGTCAAAAGCACTCTCAGTATCACATTTGACAAAAAGTTTTGTACTTTTCACATAGCTCGTTGCCCTGCAAAGGGGTTAACAGCACAATTTTTTAAAAATAAATTATTTATAGGATTAAAATGACTTCATTTGTATACATTTGGAATTAAAACAATGCAAGAAGTGTCGTGAAACACGGTATCACTGATGCTTTTCTGGAGTGTCCTGAGACCCAATCAAAAGCAGTGGCTGGAAGGAGATTTATATAGGCAGTAAAGCTTGTTTCAGATGGAGGAATTCAGTGTCCATCTGAACAGATAAACTGTATTAGCTAGGAAAAAAAAGCATTCAGACTGCACCACCAGTCTAAGAGTTTAAACAAGAAGAGGTCTTTTTGGGTTTTTTAATTACATAAATATATGCAACAACGCTGGTGTAAAAGGTAGACTACACTTGGAGGGAAGAATGTGTTGCAAGAGTCCTTTCTTCACAAAGTCAACACTTTGTATAAGTAATTTACGTACAAATCATAATTAAACACTTGTATTATGATGGAAACTTTTTCTTTATTTGATAAACAAGGGTGGACAGATTTTGTTGTTAAGAATATGCTTTTAAGTTTGCAGATTTAAATGCCTCTCCCAGACCTTGTTGCAAGCTGGTGCTGTGAACGTCTTGACACATCTAGGAATAGTTACACTAATGTCCCATGTTAAGAAGAAACAAAGACATTTATAATTTAAATATTTATTCTTTTTGACATAAACAGATGGCCTGGCATCTCTGTGCTTCTGCACTACACACAAATCCATCACGGGATGGCCCTGGATTCCCTTTTGCCACCTTGGGTGGAAAGGTAGTGTTGGTACTGCTGCAAAGTATAGAAGGAGCAGGGAAGGGCATGCCACCAGGAGTCATGTGAGCAGAAGCGTGGACTTCATCCTTTCATGAGATAATGATCTAGCGTCCTTATTAGTCATGTGTGGAAGAAGGGTGGGGGAAGGTTTGCTGGAATTCCTGGGAAGAGAAGTGTAGCCACTTTGATGAATGGGAGTGTGGTGTTCCCCAGAAAAACAAAGTAAAGGTTAGCAGGTTAGATTTTTTTTTTCTTTTCGATTCCAGCCATCAGGTGGTGTGTGTTTGCCTTGCCTTGTGTGCAAACTTATGCACGAGCTAAGATTCTGATACTGTGGTTGAGACCAGCCCCGAATCTGACATATGAGTCTTCTAATACCTCCAAAACCAGGTAGGAACTTCATGTTCAGCCTTAAAACTAAGGTGAATGCTTCGATGGCAGTTACTGTTTCACAGCACTGGGAATACACGTGTAAATTTAAGATTATAAATCCGTTTCTTCTTCCTTTAATCAGTTCTGCAGGAAGCTCTTTATTTCTCTTCCTAGTTCAGACAGTGTAAGATTAGTCAGGCCTGTGGCCTTGATGTTGCAGGAAAACAGACAAGTTCCTGTGGTCAAATTTGAGTAAGCTAAACCTTGGGGTTTAAGGAAAAATTAATTAACTAAATTGTAAACAGTAAATTGTAAAAGTGTTTTACATGTTCAAAACGTGGTATAATTCATAAGCAATGCCAGTATGTGAATCTTTGGAAGTTACTCTAGTATTGTCTTACTCTGGAACTTACGTTTTCAAACCAAACATTTTTTAGGGAGAGTAAGGACAATAATGGTTTTGATGTCTCTTAATGTCTCATACAATGGTCTGTCACTAGGTACTCCTGGAAATGAAGTGGGAGCTTTAGGCAGGTGGTGAAGGCTGGATCAAATCTCAAGTGTAGATTTAAAGTCTCAGATGCACTTCAGCAGGCATTTTTAATGTGGTGGCCATAACTATGAGGCTCCTTCCCTGCTACAGCTGTGGGGGGTGTATGGGCTGATGCCTGATTTCCCCAGCAGTGCAATTAGGAATATAAACCTAGGACCTCTGGCAGAACACTGCCCCTCTCTTCTGGACTTGCTTGTCCCTCTGAAAGACACTTGAGCTGTTTAGAAGCCGAGTTAGGGAGAAGCACACGTTGGATCTCTCTCCCTCAGTGTCCTGGTGCAGCCGTGCCACATAAAGGCAAGCTCCAAGCAGGTGGCACTGCTTCCAGAGTGTCTCAGTGACAGCCTGCTTGGCACCTCACGGGCGATGAGCAGGCAGGCCAGAAAGGTGAGATTAATCTTCACTTTGCCACACTACTCGGTCCCGCAGCAACTGCCACTAGAGGTGTAGCAATGGCTACTGTCCCAAGCTGGAGAGGAAAGAGCAACCTAAACTGTTTCCAGCACGTTGCATATTCACACTATGTGGATTGAAAAGTACCAATACTTTTTGTGCACAGACGATAAAATGAGACCGGGGTGGGGTGGGGGGAAAAACCCAAATAAGTTTGCTCATTTGCAACACGTTGATTTCCATGTGCTTAAAAATGTTCGTAGGCTGGAGTGTAAGGCTGGAACAAGTACACGCCCACAATAAATTACTGTATTTCTAGTCAGCAGGCCCATGGTTTTAGAGAGGAAAATACTGTAAGTGTGTACTCATTTTGTAACTTTCTCTGGTCACCTGTTGGCTTTAAATAATTCACAGTAGCCCCAGGTTATTATCAAGGCAGATCTTAAAAAAAATGCTGAAGCATTTTATTATCTGAATGTTCTTTAGCTGTTCAGGTAAGTAATTTTCAAGGCACAATGGAACACAAAAGGGAAAATGGTAGCTCTGTTATGTTTTGGAGGGGAGGGAAGTGGGGGAAATGACACCTTTTTGTTTTTAAATTCCCTCTGTCTTTTCTAAAGTTCTCCAACTTTAAAGTTAACTTCTCTTTATGATTGGAGCAAAGATGCAACCTAGAAATCTACCCAGATCTTGCCAGTTACTTCTCAACTTGGCTTCAACCAGGTAATGTTTAATAAAACTCCGTCTGCTGTTGGGAGTTGGTGTCTAGTTGTGTATTTTTACACTGCTAAGTGATGCTCCCACCCCAAATCAGTTGTTAAAGGCTTCCTTAGCAGGAAGCCAGGACTCGTACAATTAGCTGTAGCTCGAGGGGATATGTTGTAGATCCGAATGGGGAGGGAGGTAGAGAAAAAAGAACGGACATAAAAAGCAGGATTTACTGACCAACAAACAAACTACTGTAACTCAAGGGGGAGGAGGAAAAATGCACTTTCAATAGTTTGTCCATATTTTTAGCTACAAAATACACTTGTATCTAATTTCTTTTTGAGACAGCTATTAAGAGGAACACCCATCCCACAAATGGCTAATCCTCCTTTTGCTCCTCTCCTGTCTTTTTGACATTGGCTTGAGTCCATTTTCAGCTGCCATACTTGATTTTTGAAAATTGCTACTTTTAACGATGTCTAGAAAGCAAAATCATTAACTATGACACTTTTTTTAAACAGGGTGGACTTAATTGAAGTGTGCAGTGTTGAACTACTGCTGCAGTAGCTGCCTCTAGTTGAAATAAACTGTAGCCAAGTTTTCTGTCTATTCATCCAGATAATCTGGATTCAGTAAAACATCTGTGAGAGTGTTCCTCCCATCCGGTATGAGTGTGTGTGTGCATGTGTTCCACGAACAGACAGAGAACCAAATGTTCTAGGTACTTGTCATGTTTTATTGCATACTAAGTCGTGTGTATGTGAAGTGTCCTTTGACCAGAAGGTTTTGGTTAATATCAGTATATTTTTATAAATTTGAAATTCATTGTGCCCCATCTTTTTTCATGAACATTTTTCATTCTTAGGGTCTATGTGCTAGATTTGGAACTTAACATTTTTAGGCACAGATGGAAAAAGTTATTGGCTCCTTGAAAACATATGGGACAAAATGGATCCTCAAAGCATGTATGTACTTACAAACCAAGCTGTAGAGATCAAGAAAAGAACTTTATTGTTGATCTCAAGATTTCTAAATTGTCAAGATTTATATGGAGTTGTGGTGGAACTAGTTAACACTTAGAGCTTTTGGTATGTAATGACTATTTGCTATGGACTGATATTAAATGTTTCAAAGGATTGCGTTCTTAAACTTTCTGGATTTTTGTTACTCTCCTCGGATATTATTAAGTAGTTAAAAATTTCTTTGCTATATTACATTAAAAACATAAGAACTTTGGGTCTCGTATTTATTTTCACTCGTTTTACTAATTATTTACAGAACACCGTTTTAACTTTTTTATTTTATAAATGTGTAGTATTTTAAACATATCTTTACAAATTGTTCAATTGGAACTACGTTAACTTCTGATTTGTTTTTATTAGGATTTTTAAAAAAAAAATACACTTTTTCCATGTTGGTGCACAGCACTTAACAGCAATGTTTGTATTTCCTTTTTNTAAATGTGTAGTATTTTAAACATATCTTTACAAATTGTTCAATTGGAACTACGTTAACTTCTGATTTGTTTTTATTAGGATTTTTAAAAAAAAATACACTTTTTCCATGTTGGTGCACAGCACTTAACAGCAATGTTTGTATTCCCTTTCTTTCAATTCAATAAACAATAAATAACTGGAATGAATAGTTTTTAGTTTCCCTAACTTCACTTATATGACTGACTTGGATGTTAATTTCTTGGTCATTAATTATAGATCTCTTCTGTAGTATTTCACTTCCTTGCTAGGGCAATTAATCTGTGGCAGTGTAGCTGCAGCCGAGTCCCTCCGTGCTGCGTGCAGCTCTCCAGTCTCTGCTGTCTGCCTCTAATCTACCTCACCCTTGTGTTTGTGCTGCACTTTAGCTCTCGACTTGCCTGTGTCCCAGGCTGTGCTTATCTCACTCGCTGACCCTGTCCTCCCTTGAGGCTCCATGAATCCATCATTCCTTAATGCTGCAGCTTGCTTAAATACCACCTGGTTGCTGTAGGTGATCTGGGAGTTTTACGGGGTTTTTTGGTACTTCATATTAAGAAGGTGCTCCTAAAGCACTTGGATCTCCTTCGTGCCTTTGTGTTCCTCCAACTGACCCCACGTTCTTGTCCCTCCTCCTTGTGCCTTAAACCAGAACCTCATCTTTGTCCTGCATTTTTATTCAGCTCTAGCTTACGTGCTGTTAAAAAGTTGTGCCTGAATTTCCACTCCCGGTAGCTTTTCCAAACTCAAACCTTTTCCTGGCGTGCCTTCAGTCTTCGAATTCTTTGAACTTATGTATTGATTAGAAGTCTTCACTTCCTCTAGTAGCAGCTTTGTATTAACTTTATTCTCTCCCTTACAGTTTAGGCAGTGTAGAGACAATTATGGCTTAAATGCAGCTGCCAGGAGAAGGGATTTGCCTTATTCCTCTCCACGTCCTGCTTTGTGGCACTTCCCTTGGTTGCTGGTATTTGCAGGAGGGTTCTTGGGTTGCAGACCCACTTCAGCCATAAATTACCCACACAGCAGATGGAGGAAGTTCCTAACAAACCCAGCCAAAAAGCTGTGATTCATTTGCCATCCTGTCTGCCATTAATGCGTCAGAAGAATGCAACAAAAACAGGTATACGAATTCTATAGACCTGTGACATTTCAGCATTTGTAAGATTTAAGCCCTGTGGGTTTGGGGTTCGAGGTTTTTCTATTTGTTTTTTTTTTTAATCATTCAGATTATTTCAAAGAAATTCCACAAGGCACCTGAGAGTAGATGTTAATTAGCTTAAATCCAGACTCTGCCTGAGGACAGCCCTTCCTTACACCTCGTCCCGTGCTCTCTGTGCTGCCTGGTTCCTTTCTTGTGTGTCTTGCACGTGCCAAGGCTGTCGCCTCATCCCAGAGGGATGGCAGTGCCGGTTGTCTCCTCACTTTAAAAGACCTGTAATGCTCTGAAGGGTGACCGCTGAGGCTTGTATGCCTCTGTTCCTGCCAAAGATAAGGTGGTGACTCCACTGATAACTGCATGGTGGTTCGTATGTATAGCCGTAATGCTGCTGTTGCTACTTCCACTGGCCATCATACCCTATGCTTAAAGGCATAAATGGTCTTTTGGCACTTGTACAAAATCCTAGAGAGCTTCTTGCGAGAAGAAAGAATCAGAATAAAGCTATGGCAATTCTGAACAGATAAAGATTTGCCTTTTTTGCCTTATGAGGGTTTATGGTTGATCGTTACCCTGCGTGTAGAATTGTTCTTAGGATTATTGGTCACACCACTGATTTACCATGTTCCATAATACAGGACCACTTTAGAAAACCAAACCAGTAATTTACTAGATTGAGGAGGCAAGTATATTCTTTAACAAAGCAGGCTCAGTAACCAACGATCTGTAACTAATGATTAATTAGGGGGAAACATGCAATTGTACATATTTTAACTAACCCCCCAAATGCAGACTTCTTAACAACAGTCTGATCTGAAAACTGATGCATGATGATCATCTTTGCAAGCTGGCCAGGCTGTAGATTGTGGGTGAGGAAAAGGGCTCAGTAACATCGGTTGGATGTTGGAATCCCTGCAGGACTTTGATTTAATTTCACTGATTAAAGAGTTTTCTATCAGAGCTAATGGTTCCTTGTACTTGGATACCTCAGGTCCAAAGGGAAATAGTCTGACTGAATAGGAAGGAATCTGTATTTGACCTCACACCAATTTGTAGTGATAGAAGAATTTTTTAAAAAATCAGTTTCAAGTTTCTAATGGTCTTGAATTCTGTATGATAAGCTTGGGTTTAAATTAGCCTGTTCTCTGCTAGAAAATAGGGATTTTTTTTTTTTTTTAACTACCATAAAAATTTCTGTGCTCTGTGGGTCTCCCAGGAGTGAGATAACTGTAGTATCCCTATTTCTAGCTAATGAACCACACATTTAGCAATTACATTTTTCCTGTTGCTGACACTGACCTCTGAAGATCTCTGTTGAGGCAGGCACTGACCCTGTACAATAAGGAAGGCTTCAACATTATCAGTGTAATTATTCAGCAGAACTGTAGTCTCTGAAACCTGCTGCTGAAGTTTTTACAACTCTTATAATCAGTTGTTGGATATAAAGGAACAGAGAACTTATATTAAAAAATTGAGGTGGGAAGTTTGCATTCATGTTGAAGTATCAAGTGCTTAATGTTTGACAAGCACCACTTACAAAACATATCTGTATTTTTTTGTTGGTTTCTCATGGTTAATAATTCACTCTTGAGGAAGGAAGTGGGGAGAATCCACAATTCCATCTCTCTAGATCAGGATATACACGTGCTATCCCACTGCTTTTTCCCCTCAGATATGTAGTTGTTTTCTCTTATCCTTCTCTGCCCCACTCCCATGTCTGAAGAAACATTTCCCTTGGTAGAGAACAGAAGCTTTTCAAAGTGAGTGATAAATTTTACCAATTCCATGAGGGAATGGGTTTGCTCTATGTAACGTCCTCAGGGCAATTCGAAGGTGCTATTGGAAAGCATTGGAAACAATGTAGCATACAAAAAGTTTCATTATTGGTAAAGCTCTTCTCTCAAAATCCTGTCTTTAGAGTAAGGTATCAAGCTGCTGGTTTAAGTGATGGACTTACAAATTAATGCTCAGGTTTCTCAGTGTGCAACAAGTTTAGTGAAATGTATCTACTGTCAGCAGCATAGCAAGGATGTGACTTAGGCCCTTTCTTTTAACTCACAAAATATGTGTAGTAAGTTTTTTTCACACACAAAATCATTTAATTGCCTAACATAATCTGCTAAAAAAGTTACTGACTTTCTACTCTTTTAGAGTTTTATTTGCTCTCCTTTCTCCAGACCTACTTCCTGTCTGGGTTTTGGCTTTATAGGGCAGTACTTCTCGTATTTTAATGTTGTGCTGTCAGGTAGTAAGTGACATCCAGCTGGCGTAGCTGTTTCCTTAGTTATTTTTTTAAGGACCACGATTTTCAGCAGTTTTTCATCTTTAACACACCTGAACTTGGACTCCATCCATCAAAAATTTACAGCCAAACTTTTCGAGAACAAACAGCGAACCCAGGGCAGCTACAGCAATAAAGCATCAGTGTTGCCTTTGCGTGACTGGCCCTAAAAACAATTGTTAACTCCAGCTGTACACTAAAACTCCAAGTACTTAAGAAGAAAAAGCTCATAAATTTTAGGACGTAATTACAGAAGTGTATTTTTTGAAGTGTTTTAATTGATGTGTTTGTTCCAAGAGACCTGTTTCCAAGCACATATAAAAAACTTAAAGACAGTTATTGGACAGTGAGAGTACAAACTCAGGTTTATACACTTATCACCAATGCAAGAGCTGCACAAAAAGAACTGGTTGGTATCACTGAAGCAGAGTCACATCAGAATTGGGATAAGTGGGGTTATGTTTTACCAAACCATGTCCCTGAGCTAGACAGATTCTTGGTTCACCCTGCTGGCTATGGAAACAGCAGGTTCAGGGAGCAGCAACTGCAGAGAGTCTTTTGCTCTGTAACCATCTCCACCCCAGTGCAATCTGGTCTTTATCTGGATGTCCATGATGTACTTCAATGACAAAATAGGAGTTGAAGGGAAAAAGCAAGTATTAATCATGTTCTTATTTATCTGCACTCTTACACACAGGGGTTGTGTCCACCAAAGGGATCTTAATCCATCCAAATACAAGACTTCATATAGGTTGCTGCAGGGAGGCAGGGAAAGGGAGGAAAATGTAACTTTTATTCCATTGATTTTTGCCTGGAAAGAACACCAACACAAAGATGTAAACTCTGCTCCTGTTCCACTTTGAAATCTCTGTTCCAAGTGCTGCTTCAAATTAGGTTCTGATAGGACAGCTTGGCAGCCAGAGTCTCATCCTGACACCTCTCAGCAAGAATCAGACATTAGAGCTGCACTTAAATGTGTTCTGGAACTACCATCGTTACCAGCTCATGCTGTTGAAATGGGTTTCCCTTATCACCATTTAATCCCTACGAGGTCGCTTCTGCAAGCAAGGATTTCATCTTACAGGAACAGCAGCTCCAGCAGTTTGGCTTGTAAAGGAACAAAAACAACTGCTACACAAATCCAATGTCTTTTGAAAATATTTTATGTTAAAAATACAGAAAAATATTTCTTGTTCGAAGAGGAAAAAATATACTGCATGACGACACTGATCTAGGTGTGCTCGGAAGGTGTCTGTGGCTCCACAACCAGTCACTGGAGTGATGACCCAATTTGGCAGCTAATGGTTCTCTTTCACCTTCTCAATCATTTATCAAAGCCAGAATCATACTGTGACAAAACAGAAAACATGATACCAGTGGATTACTGAAGCTTGTGCAAGTAGGAGCAGCTCTCAGTGTCACGGGAGAGCTGCACTGAGAGAACCTGAAATAGAAAGTCGAGGCCCCCCTGCTGTGTGCTTTGCTTAGGAGGACAAGGCTGCAGAAGCGACACTGCAGCAGAGGAACAGCAGCTCTGGCACCTTGCAGTAAGTGGCCCTATCACAGAACACGTGTATTTGTAACTCGGCCACATCAACTTCATTTTTTTAAAAACAGAACTTGTAAAATATACTTGGTCCTCAAGAGTATTTCCATTCCAAACAGGCCACTTACTGTAGGTGCTGAAAGCATGTAACTCTTTACGTTGTACTTGTGGCTTTGAGATTAAGGAATAGCCTGAGTTTCCAAACAGTGTTTGATCAGAATGAATAAAGGCATATAATGAGGCCAGAGATAGCTGTCAAAATATATTACTGAGGCTTAGCAGGATGTAAAAAGATTAGACATGAATACCAGCAATTACACCAGTGGAAGAAAGGAGATAAAAATAGCTGGCAGACAATCCCTTTGTTCCTTGGGAACAACTTTTGAAACTAACCTGTAAAGGTACATGAAGAAACAGAGCAGATGAAAGCCCAGCTTAATCATGGCTTCTTTCATGTGTGATTTCAGTTGTCCTCGGTTATGGATCTCTGTGGGATCAAATACTCCCATGTTTCCACTTGGCACCATAATGTACCTGAAAGTTTAAGAATATTAAAAAAAAAACCAAAAAAAACCAAACACACAACAAAACCCAAAAATGTAATCACTGAAACATTAGGGAGCGTCAGGGGGAGAGCTTGCCAAGAAGGGACTTTCATCTAAAGAGCTGTTTCACAATTCAAGGTAAGGGAGTTCTGGATATTGCATCTATCTCTGCCGCTACAGAGAGTAAGGGAACAAAAAGTACTACAAACATCAGCCCAGCTTCCCATGTATAAATGGGAGAGATGCCAGGTAATAGCCAATTCCAGTTCATTTTAATTGCTGTTCACAGTTACTTGCTGTCATGGAGAAAGCGCCCACCCACTGTGGAAAGATGCATTAGATGAAAGGGAGTGGAAAAGAACTTAATTTAGCTAAGAATCAGTAATTTATTAAGCAAAACATCTCACATAGGGAATCACAAACTCCAGTGTTCAAAATGAGGTGGCATAAGCCAAGGCAAAGGATCTGTGTTGTTACTCCTGTCTTTGTCACAGCCATCCTGGGACACCTCAGCACAGACACTGAGGCTGACAGGATGAGTCAGGCAGAACTGAAGACATCAAGTTCTGCTGTCCAAACCCGCATGAGAACAAAAGTTGAGTGAAGCCAAGTGAAACGTCAGCCAAGGAAGCATAAAACCAGCAAACCAATATTTATGTCCTGTGACAACTGAGCCAGCAGCATGTTCTCTTGTCAGAAGCATTTCTCAAGGGAGCAAGTGCGAGCACATGAAGTTCTCATTCCAGCTGAGCTCAGGCTGGAGCATCACCTCATTGAGATGTTATACAGGCTCTACCTTCCTGGAATCAAACTCTTTCTATTCAGGAATTTAGCTCTTTGTCTTAAAGCTGGAGCAGAAACACGGTCTCAGAACAGAACACTTGTGAAATTTTCTTCATCTACTCAAATGGCACCACTTGTAGTCCAAAAGGCGTTGCCCCACCTCTTACAACATTCATTTCCATAACAGGAGGGGAAGGAAGGGGAACAAGCAACAGGGAGATTTTCTAGCAGCCGTAGGATACTGGGAAAGAAAAAGTTCAGACCACAGTAATTTGTCTGTCACAGAGGCATTGAAAAGCATTGCAGTATATTTGACTAATGTCAAAGACAACTGTGTCCCATTTAAAATAGTTCATGTTAAATAATTCCAGTTTGAAATTCTCTTGTAAAATCGAAGTTTTGAACGATTGTTCTTAGTATTGTAATGTAAATTATTGTCCATCTCCTGGGAATGTAATCCATTTTATTGGAATAAAAGGAGGAACACGTTTCCAGTACCAATTTATCCTATAAATAGAATGTGTAATTTTCTTAAATGTCTGGGGTATGACTGCCATAAAGACAGCATGTATTAATTTTGCTTTTTGTGAAGAATGATAACACTTAAATGATGCAACTTAATTGCGTAAGCCATGAGGCATTTTTTCCAAGAGGCCCACAAGGTAGGATAGCCTGTATTATATATCTAAGGAACTGAGCCATGGATAAAATGCTGCTGGATGCTGACAAACCCAGCTCAAGCCTGCTGTTATACTCTCCACAGCAAAAAAACTTCTGCAGCAAACAAGTAAACTGTTAGCTGTAATACATATACACGTTAGTGCCTCCAGTATTTCCATTCTGTGGAAGCTGCTACCACACCAACAGAATACTTCCCTCTAGATTTCCCCATTTTTAAAGGGATGTAGAAGTTCTGACCAGAATTTTCACTGAATTGTAAAGATTTTTATTTTTTTTAAGTTTTTATTTTACTCTTTCAGTTTTTTCTTCTTAAAGACATGGCAAGAATCTCATTATTTGGACCTATTCTCTCAAGGAGATCTATATAACACAGAATAAAAAAAAGTTGAATGCTTCCCTTAGAGTTTTAAAACAAGGAGAATGTAAGACAAAACTGTGTCTCACTGGAGACGCTACAAAGTTCATCAAAAAAGTTAAATATCATCTGAGTGTGCTGAACAACAAGGGCCAGTAGGATGTTACAATAAACATGTTGCAACTTTGAAAGTCTCTCTTGATGCTGTTTTTGACTAATTTATCCTTCCCAGGATTTGTTTCTGATACCCCTTCTGCACAAAACCTCTCTCCTCTCACTGAAATCCTTGAGAGAATTAGTAAATGAGGCAAATACTGCCTGTAGCTGCCATGTAGTCATTGGGATTAAGCAGGTTTTAAAGAAAAGTGAGTAAAGGGAAGAGATTATCCTACCTTTCTCTCTGTCACTTACACTGCAAAGCACAGACTTCTTCTATCTCAACAGAATTATTTTTCTTCTGTATTTCTAACCTAAATTTCCCCTCTTTTACTTTGAACCCGTTACTCCTCATCCTATCACTACAGTTCCTAATGAACTGAAAATGCTAAATCCCACACTTGCTTTTGCAGGCCTCCAACTCCTTCACTAGAAATGGGATAATCCAGGCAATTAATGTGGGAAACACTCCTCAATCCACAGAAAGAAGGGAGGATTAGTGGTACAAGCTTAACATTTGGACTTCTTGTAGCAGGACAGGCAAATATCATATTGTCATATTCGTTTATTGCCTACACTGCATATCCAAACTTGAGGGAACAATCCTGGATTTTAGGATATTCAGATATTTATGCCATGTACGACAGACATAAAATGAGAGCTTTCAGTACAAAAGAGTAGTCAAAGCTTACTGCCTGGAGCACAGAAATAGAAATAATTTCTCTTTTAAAATTCTATCTGACCAGGTTTAGAAGGGAAAGCAAGTGTCTACTTCAAAAATTAACAGAAGTACACAAAATGAAGCAGTGAAGTGGTAACCAGTACAAGAAATCTTCAAAGCCTCAAAGACAATGCATTCTGTCTGCAGTGTCTCTGCAGAAACAGCCTTGCCTAAATGCAACATCAAACCCCGAACCTGCCAGCAGATACCAAACCAAATACTGCTCACTATGAGTCACAGTTGTACACAGGGAGGGGCAAACAAAAGCAGGCAAAACCATGCCCTATGTGTGTATATTTAGGTAACATTTGTTTATTAAGCATAAAGTTACACTGTCTCACGTTTCTCAAGCTTAGAAACATTTGAAGGCTTTGCTGGCAGTTCTGTAGCAAACAAGGGTGATATTTATCAATATTTAAGTAGTGTATCTATTTTGCCCAAGAACAACCATGTTATCAGTACAGAGATCCTCAACTTTGTTTTAATGAGAGCTATGAAACTTCTTGTTTAATTGTACCAGCAACCCAACCCATCCCTGCAAACAGTTAGCCCTGGCAGGTTCAGGCAAACAAGAATTACAGCCAGCTTTTCATACCTGTACATTTAAACATTTGGGCTTTTGGGTTTCCTCAGTATAGTGTTGGAGATAATTTGTGACAAATTGTGACACTTCCACAAAATTAGCTTAACACCTGTGAAGGGTCAGCTCTCCACACACCAAATGATATCAGAGAAAAAGAATGGTTTGAACTGACGGTCCCAGTGTTGCCACATGGAAACCCCCACTGGTAACTAAACCACTTCCAAGGGTGGCAGCCCAGTGTACAAAGACCAGTAACACTGACAGCTGTCCCGGGGTGAAAAGTCTGCAAACCTTCCCAAACACAAACTGGCAGGATGGGGGGCCAAAGCCAACGCAGATGAGGGGGAGGGACAAGCCAGTAAATGAAGGAGGGTGCAGGGGACAACACCACAGCCCCCTGGTTTTACAACCATCAGCCATGCCAACCTAAGCACTTTTATACTGATAGCACTATCAGGCACAGCATGAAAATATTATTAACTCTGTTTTCAGTACTATTTCATAATCCCAATAAATCGGCTATTATTTCCTATGAACTTGGGAATGACCCACAAATGGAGATTCCTGGGCACTAAAGAGAGTGCAAGCAAAGGCCAGAAGTTTCACGTCCTTTACACTGTCGGGTTTCTTGTCACTATAATGACAAGAAGTTATGTTAGTATGATCAATAAAGGCTGTTAGCAGCTCAAAAACACAGCTGAAACTTCTCACCATGACACATTATTCATCTTTGTACTACACTTAAAGCTGAACTAGTAATAGCATTAACAAAAAAGCCCACAAACCCTTGTGCACTTACCTATATATATTCCATGTGGCCACTGGCAGGTTAAGGAGAAAGATGAACCAGTGCAATGAAATAAGCATTAACACCGTTACAACAGCGTGGCCAATCACCTCAGGCACCACCCACTGCCAAAAGGGGAAAGAGAAAAGAGTTACATGCACAAATGTAAATTCCTTTATGAAAAAGAAATCTGTTTGGGACTATAATCTGATTATAACCATGTAAAAGCAGAAAAAAACCTGACGGCAGAGGCATGTGATTCCATCACAGTGCGGAGAAATTGTCACCTTCAGGCAGATTCCACACAAGTAAGCAGGAATCAAGCCCTGAGATATTTTAACAGAGGTGCTTCATCCAAGCATTACAAACATTTCTAGAGAGCAGCACAGCAGCTGTCCGAACACAGCAATACACAAGCATTCAAGAAAGAGAACTGAGAAAGTCTACAGAGCTCACTGGAAATCACTGCAGAGAACAGTGGATTTAGGAACTCAGATAATTAAAAACTGTGCAAACAGCCCCAGGCTTGGAACAGATAAGAAAGCTGATCAATATAAAAACTGGCATCGTTAAATTGGGTCAGCCCCTGGCAATTACATGATTTTGGCTTAACAGGATCCTGTACCATTCTCTCTCTTATTAAGAAAAAAAAAAAAAAAAACAACCCCAAACCTTTAAATCAAAGTGAACACGCGAATGGAAGGCCACACTGATTTCATGCTCAGAGTTTTAGGCAGATTCATTTAAAACGGTACTTTTGTGATGGAATTTGCTGAAAGATGGACATCCAAGGAAAGCCAAGCAGGCTGAAATAAGGGATACATGCAAAATACTGCCAATCAAGGCTCCTCAGATACCCATCACACCCCAGTTTTTTGCAATGCTCAGATGAAGGATGTGGTTTTCTCAAACCACAGTAAATACAAAGAAGAACAATTTACTTTGTTGAGCTTGGAGCAGCACGATCTAGCGTTGATGTAGTCGCATTCCAGATCTGATAGTGTGATGATCTGAAGTTCAAGATAAGGAAACGCTGTACGGTAACTCAGAATACACAAAGCTTTACTTTTAGCCAATCAACTGGGGAGAACCCTCTGCTCTCAGCATTCATTGTTGCTCTGTGCTGGTCTTTCAAAGGCGTGTTTCAACTAGTTACAACTCACTCCTACTTTAGATAGACGGCTTGGCTACATTTTATCATCACGGCCAAGTGACTTTATTATATATTTCCAAGGACAACTGTTGCACAAGTGCTGAAGTTCAGTTCAGCCCTTGAAATAGACCAGGGAGGCAAACTCAGTACTTCCAGCATCAAAATTGTTACTTCAACACTTGAAACCAAAACTTAAGCGGAAGAAAAAGTTAATGCACTTTTAAACTCTCCTCACAAAATAGTGCACTTTTAAGCAGTGAATCTATTTTTTTTTCAACATGTACAACAACATTGAATTAATTGATACTTTGGTAGGAAATAAGAGGGTAACATCATTACTGAATGAACTTTCAGACTGAAATACGAATATTTCAGACAGAAAAGTCCTCGCAAAAAAGGCTTAGGATGCACGTGTGCACCTCGCCATGCTGTGTCCTGTAAAGCTCATGGTTCTTTTCCCCAAGGAAATGAGCACGAAGAGATTTTTTTTTTTCTACTCCTAAAAATGGGTAAAGGCTTTTCATTTTTCAACAAACAACTTATCCTTGTAGGATGAATTTCTTTCGAGTGGTTTTGCGAGAAGAACTGGGTAGACTCTGAAAAATCTCACCAGGACTGAAAAGAGTGTGAGAGCCAGTTCTCTTTTATTGGGAAAAGTAAAAAGAAGTCAAATCCGTGCCTTTACACTGCAACAACGCCAGCCAGCAAAGACTGCGGGCCAGCCTCTAACAAAAAACCCTGGAAATCCTGCTTGCCGAGGAACTCGGAGCCCCACAGCTACGAGCACACAGCTCGCACGGAGCAAGGCGTCCTTGCGATTAAAACGCTCTTGGCCGCACTTTTCAGGCCCGCGTAGCTCTCGAGCACCAGCGCCGGCCACTCGCTCCTTGTGCCGCGCTTGTGTCTCCTCAGCCGCGGCCGCGCCCGCCCGCGGAGCCGCAGCCGCGCGGAGCGAGCACGGTCCGGGCACCGAGCCC
>VYZQ01053757.1:4710-19808 GCA_013400655.1 Mystacornis crossleyi | reverse complement strand
TCAGTAGTTCCGGTCTTGAGGCTGGCTGCTGCTTCAGATGTGAAATGAATAGGGCAAAAGAAATACACTCAAAGTATATATATAGAGAGATATATATATAGGTATATGTGTGCATATATATAGGCACGCACGGTGTGTATATGTGCGTATTTATATGTGTATACCTGTAGATGTAGATATATAGATATATATATGTGGTATATATGTATATGTATGTAAATATATGTGTGCGTGCATATATATATATAATATTTAGACTTTCTGAAGAATTGCTTCGCAGAAAGGATGATTAAACATTGGAATGGGCTGCCCAGGGAGGTGGTGGAGTCACCGTCCCTGGGGGTGTTTAAGGAAAGACTGGACGGGGCGCTCAATGCCATGGTCTGGTTGACATGGTGGTGTTCGGTCATAGGTTGGGCTCGAGGATTTCAGAGATCTTTTCCAACCTAATTGATTCTGTGATTCTGCGATATTGGCAAATGGTGTTAGTATCTGGAAGCATGTACGGTGATTCTGCTGAATGGCTGAGAAAAGGGGGAAATGGGATTGCTTCCCAAACACATGCGGGAAGAACAGTGATTCCTTCAAGTGGCACAACGCTGTGTCACATCTTGGGGTGGTTTGTAATGACTTTGTACCTTGAGCACCAGGCTTCTGAGCCTCTGTGTAAGTGTACTCCACTTCTAATTCCCTAAAATGAGAGAGTGACTGCTTGAGGGTACTTGCTTGCTTTAATTCACAAGATCACCTTGATTGTGCTGTGACTATTCCAAAGTGGAAAACCCAGCTGGGTTTATGGTAGGCTTGATGTTTCTTGCAGGGCAGAAGCTGCCCATGGGTGATCTGAAGTGTAATATAATTTTAAAAGCTAAATCTTTATTCAATTTGATTGTTTTGTGTAGACTTATTACTTTAAATGAGGGTTTGAAATTCTCCTTGCTGTGACATCTTTTAGGGTGATTCTGTATTTTCTTCCTCTTTTTTAAGAAGGAAGCCACCTTTACAGTATTAAAAGTTCTTGGATTTGGAGAGTGGGGAAAGAAAGCAAGTGGAGTACAGTTGTACATGAAATTTAGTACATTTTCTCACACTTTCGTAGCTGGGGTTTGAAAATGGGTTGGATTAGCTGCTGTCAGAGCAATAAAAGGCTTGATATAATTCATTTTAATGAATATACTTCTCTGTAGTATTCTTTGAAAAATCTTGTAAAGGTTAAAGTTGTTCTTATGACGATATCCACGCTGGTTGATGCAGATGGTTTCGTTTTTAGGGTAGGAGATCTAGACCAAGAGGAGGGTAACTGAGAGGAACCAAGACAATGGGATGATGTGTGGGCTACAAAGTCAGCTTTCTTGCTAAACAAAAATGACAGAGCTGACCCAGCAGACGTCATCAAAGCCCCCAAATGTAGGATGCTGCCCTTCCTTGGGAAGCAGAGCTGCCCAGTAATCTGTGCTCTAATAAGCATTTCCCATTTCATTGGGAAATACCATCTGGTGTGTTGCAGGGCCGTGAAAAGCTGATTCTGATTTTCATTTCAACTTCTAAGGAGGATAGAATTTAAAATAGGCATATTTGGTCGAGTTGTTCTGGTGAAGTGATTGACAAAGATTTTATTCCCTGCTTAAAATTCTTCATTTCAGTATCTTGCAAGTAGTAAATGTGGGCAGTATGTTGACATTGGAATTCTAGCATCTGATTTGCAGAAAACCTACAGGTGAGCCAAGATTTGTCTTCTTATATCCTGTGTTCAAAACGTAGAATGTATTAGTCTGTTATTTTACATTCACTATAAAAGTTACAATTTTCCTTATGTTAAGTTCCTTGCCAGTTGTTGAGGTTGATTGAAGCACTAAGATTGTTTCCCCTCCCGTGTTTCCCTCGGCTGATATATTTAATGACTCGTGTTCTATTAATGCATTGGCATTATGAGATCTAGTTGTAGTTTGGGTTTGGTATGGGTTGACTTCTTTGTTTTAAATTAAGAGCTGTGGATGCATTGCAGCGTGTTGGGGTTTACCCCAGTGAGTTTAAAATATGAGGGAAAATAACATTTCAGTGCAGACACGGGGAGGAGATACCGGGTCCAGTAAGACACTAATATCTTGCTGAGTTTCTCAGCAGGACAATCACATTTTCACAGAGGTAGTTTTTAATAAGAACCTGTGTGGAAGCTTGGGAATCAGCTTCCCATGTACTTTTTCCACTGGGAATGACACTGTGTTGAGGGAAAAATTGGTTGGTGTAACGTGTTTATTTTGTTTTTTTTCAGTGTGGATTATGGACGAAGAAAAAGAAATGCCTTTAGAATACAAGTTGCCAAAGGTAGATCTGCTAATATTGTGTCCAAGATGCCAAATTCTTTGATTATGCTTGGGCTGTTAATTCTTAACATGGTTGAACGTTTTCTTTCAGTGTTTGAAATAATCAGTAATGAAAAAGAACGCGAAGATTTGGCAGTTTTAGAATCTGAACATGTGGCAAAAAGAGCAAGACAACAAGAGAAAAATGAGTAAGAAGAATTTTTACTACTAGATTAATAATGCCATTGCTGTTATCATTTCTTTAAAGCTTTCTGTTTCTGGTTTATTACATTTTGGTTGTTTCAAAGTTGCAGGTGGATCCTTGATTTCCCATGGGCTTGTCTTCCTCAGAAGTTACCTGTAGTTATTGGAAACGCTTTTGTCACTGAAGACAAGCAGAAACTAGAGCCAGTCATGATTTCTCTGTTGTAGGGAACATACAGCCCTGAATTAGTGGGCAACCTTATGGCTTCCTTGATAGTTTTCCACATAATGCCCTGTTCCTCATGTGTTTCAGTTCCTTTGTTTTGCTGTTAATCTTTCTTGGGTGTGAGAGATGCTGGCCCCATCTGAGAGATGAGACTACAAGACAGGCTATTGGCAGTAAATCCCCAGTGGATGTGAGATTGGAACGAGGATTTCCTGACTCCTACCCCTGTTCATAGTCTCATGGAGCGTTCTGTTTTCTCTAACCTGGGATAGATATTAAGGATCTCATGGGAAAGTAGGACACTGTTGTCAGAAAGATTGTTCTGGTTCAGCAGTGATTTGCTGCTGCTTCCCTCGGTGTGCTGAATCAGAATGAGCCTACATCACTTTTTTATGGGTCTGTCTTTCACATAGGTTGGCAAATTGATCCAACTCATCACACATGTGGAAAGGATGCATTTTTTAAGTTTTCCTAGTAGAAGATTGAGAGCGTGGGAGTCAGGAATTTCTCTCCAGCATTAGGCTACAAATCACAGTTATGGGGAGCATTGTGGAAATTGCTTTTGTTTTATTTTATGGATGTCTCGCAATTCTGCTCTGATAAATTAATACTTTTTGTCTTCCTTCCATGTTAAGGACTACTGGAAGTGGCACAGATGACTCTGATTTTGATGATTATCCAGAAGATCTAGTAAGTTGTATTTTATTGGGGTTGTCTGTGTTTGTATAATACATGATTCTGTGTTGTGAAATTGCACTCGAAGAGTTTAAAAGGGGAGATAAAGTCTGGTCAGTGCTGGCAAATCCAACTGAGAATCTGAGGAGCTGGAAGGAGGCTGTTTTCTGAAGGAAACAGAGGAGCTTGTGGTGGGGAATCACTTTTGAGAAGGCACACTGAGGGCCTGAAGGACTTGGCTATCAAATGGATGAAGTGACTGAGGGAACCGACATCTCCGACTACTGCCAAAAGAGGTGCCTGTCCATTAACAGGAGTGGTTCCAGGGTAAATTGCAAAGGCTGCTGCCCCTTCAGCCAGCACTCGTAGCTTTATATGCAGTCATTTGGTTTGCAGAGGAGTGGATTGGCAGATGCATTGCCTATTTTCTCCATCAGAGAAAACGCTGAATTATGTTTTTGAAATAGTTTTCATTGGCCTCAGTATAAATAATCCAAGTTATAACCTGTCCTGTGTGTTTTCTTTGCAAATGTGTGAATCTGCAGTCTACAAATCACATGAACAGTTCCCTGCTGAGCTTGTACAAGAAAGGAAATCCCGATTCTGTTCCATCCACTCCAAAAAATGACCCAGTGGAGACCCCTCCTCCTGTGAGAACGGCACCTCAAACAAGCACCCTCACACCAGGAGCAAGAGGTGAAAGACGAATCTCTGATGGTGGCTGGTTCATTGATAAAACTCCTGATGGGAAAGACTTTTTCATTGACCTCTCTGAGGACGGAGAAGGAGAGGAGAAGAACCTGATTTCTGAGGTACTTTGTATTTCACAAACCCAAGGTGTTTTAAGTAGATGCATAAATAGAATTGGCCCATTTCAAGCATGTTTGTGTAAGAGGTAGAAAGTGACCAAATAATGAGTTTCTTCCAGATTGTTTTGAGGGAAATGTAGTGCTCAGTGTTAAGGAGGTCCAGATTAGTGCCCGTACTGAAAGAAAGATGAATGGAATGTAGCTGTTACTTGTTCCATTTGCCACTGACCAGCCTACCTGGCTTGTGGCTTGCTGTAGCCATGGCAGGTGTTCTTCCTTAGCCAGTGGTAAAGTCTTAAGTGACCCTGGGGGAAAACAGGAAACTTCTTTTTTTTTCTTTTATCCTGTAAAAGTCCTTCTCTCACATGCAGTTAACTTGTGTTAGCACTGAATAACATTTTCTTACACTCCTTAACGACTTACGAGTAATAAAAATTGTTTCCAATCAAATAAATACATTCGTAGAGTTTTATTCATCCCCAAAGTGGATTCCTCCATGGCATGCAAATAACTGGTGTCTGATTTTGGTTAGTAGTTTTGAGAGGGTTGGTTTGGTTTTGGTTTTGGTTTTTTTGCTTATTACTATGTTCTCTTAACAAAAAAAAGTTACTGTTGTAATTAACCCGTTTAAGGAAAAGGCTAGTCATAAGTAAAAAAGATTTTCTACAAAAAGAAGGTGTAAATTCCTGCCTTGCTTATCTTTATTTATATAATATGTGTAAGTTAAGTATCATAGACTCACGTTTTGTTCTTTTAAATTTTTGCAGAAGTTCACTGACTTGGAAGATTTTGTGATAAAGTTCTGGTTTTATGTCCTAGAAATCAACAGAATTTTCTGTCTTGGAGAGTGAAAGAAAGAAGACAAAGGGCAGAAGAGCAAAAAGAAAAAAAGAAGAATTTCCAGATGTAGATGGAGAAATTGAATCCATGTTGCTTAAGAAAGGTGAGAAGTTATTTTTGGTGTGTTACTCCAAACAAAGAGATGGTATTAGACCATGGAATCTGTTACCATAGAAGTATTTTCTGATGTGCAGGGAAGTGACCTCAGGCAGTTTTTAAAAGAAATTTAGCCTTAATGTTGTACTAAAAAATATTGCAGTCCTGTGTCTACTACTAAAAAATAGTACTACTCTGTGTGCTTAGCTATTTGAGTACCTTTCTGTTCAGTATTAGCAGCTACATTTATACCATGGCTAAATTTGTGGGACTTTTCCTCCTTAACAGTGAGAAGTAAGGGGTCAGAGCTTTACCACCCTTCAGTGAAGTTTGAGGATGTAGGAGGCAATGATGAAACATTAAAGGTTAGTTAAAATTTCATTTGCGGGCTACAGGATGCACTGAATAAAATGTCACGTGAAAAATGACAAAGAAGGAATATTGTAGAGTTCATCTGCATGGCACTGAGAAAAGCTGCTTACACCAGCAGCAGCAAGGTTGTTGGTTTTATTTTGATTAATCTTTCTGTACGTTATGACTGAAATCAGATTGATAAACAGAACTTTATTTTGCCCTGTCTATAAGAATAGCAATCTATAATACTCATTTCTGCAATTTAAATGGAACTCCCTTGTTCTTTACAGGAAATATGCAAGATGCTCCTTCACATCCGTCATCCTGAGGTCTACAACCACTTAGGAGTGGTTCCACCTCGGGGCTTTCTTTTACATGGGCCGCCGGGATGTGGGAAGACACTGCTGGCACAGGCAATTGCTGGGGTGAGCTGGCTTCCCATTTACAGCTTCTTCCTTTTCTGAATTACATTTAGAGAGAAAGAGAATAATCTTCCTTTATAACACACTAGAGCTTTCCACTTCTTTAGCCATCCTGTGATAGTGTGAAATACGTTAATCTTTACTTCCTTTGTTTGAATTCCATCTGAATCTTTACTTGATAGAACCTCATGTGTAAAGAAGAGTCATAGTGACGAGGTTTTGTGTTTGATTTAACTGTTTTGAGGCATTCCCAGAGCAGAGCAATACAGGCACGGGTGTTGAGAAGGGTATAACTGAAAGATAATTTTGGTTAAATTTACCATAGTGTTTCAAGTCTAGACTCAACCTTACCACCTTTTCTGAGGCATTACATTGATTCTGTCGGGTGGCATCTGTTAAACAGCTGACTTCTAAATTCCAAAACTGGATTTTGCCTCGCCCGTGTCATACTGATGTTTTCAGAGCATATGACACTATTGCTGTTAATAGTTTGAGGGGTGGTGAAGCTGCTGTGCCCCTGTTCCTGTTTTGGATAGAAGTCTAGGGACTTAGGGCTTTAGGTTTAGGGCTCTTCAGTGATAACCAAGGACATTTTCTTTTCAATATAGTTGCTCCTTAAATGTCACTGATAATAACCTTAAATTTAGATGCGTGTAAATTACTAACTTTTGTAATGCAGATAAAGAAAATGCTGATATTTATTCCTTAAATGTTGGTTGCACCTTGTGACATTAGGCAATATTTTAATGAAGGAGATTTGGATGTTTTCTTTCTAATGCCTTTATTGTAAAATGGAACCCTTTGAATGATTTGATGATATTTAATGCTTCAGTGGGTATTTGTATCCTGGAAGAGTTCTACATTTGGGGAAAGAAACATGTCACAAGTGAAAAGCTTTGAGATGAAATAGATTTAATGACTGCTTCTTAAATACTTTTGTCTTTAAAAAGAGATTTTCAGTAGTGCTATTTTAGGCAGATTATGTTCTTTGAGCACCATAGGGTCTCTTGTGGCCTTGAGTTGCATAAATTGGGATTAGTTTTCTTTTACATGTAATTCACAGAGCTTGGAATAGGCTGCAACAACCTGTAGCACTACTGTGCTACAGTCTATTAAAGTTGCAGTTGTATTTATTTATTTTTAATACCAGAACACTTCGAGTGTGAGCTTTACTAGTGTCATACTGTGCAGTCCTGCTCAGATGCTTCTGGAACAGGACTCTGGGAACCAAACCTGGTGGGGAATACCTTCCAGACTGCTAAGCAGTGCTTTGTTACCCATTTTAACTTGGAGGACACTCCTTAACTTTTTTAAAAGTTCTTTGAGATTTAGTCCTGAATACGTAATTTGCAGGTGTAAAAGATGTCATATTGAAAAATATTTGTCCTCAAGGACAGCCAGCATTTCTAACCTCTGGATCCATCATACAATGTTCCTTGTTTCTTCCAGGAGCTTGAGCTCCCGATGTTGAAAGTGGCAGCAACAGAGATTGTGTCTGGAGTGTCAGGGGAATCTGAGCAGAAACTGAGAGAGCTGTTTGAGCAGGCTGTGGTAAGACACCCACTGGAAATAGCTCTGTAAATTGCTTGTCTTTTTCTCTGTGAAGATCCATACTTTGTTGCTGTGATTTGGATATGAGTTGGTATGAGTGAGTGAAGCTTTATCCTGCTGCACACATGACTTGTCTGCCCTTCTGTGACCAGAATTCCATTGTACTGTCCTGATGTCACAGAGCACAAAGCTTACTGTTCTGAAGCCTTGACAAAAGATGGTTTTGACAGAAGCAATGTAAAGAAAGCAACATGAATTATTTACATATTTGGATCTGTTTGGCTTGATATATAAAAGAAAAAAATTAAGAGCAGTTCATTGTGCTTTTTTGTTACAAGGGGTTCTTGCTACTTTTGCATGGCATGGAATTTGAGTGAATGTCAGAGACTTTAGGTTTTGGGGGTCTAGGTAGAAAGCAGGAAATTTGAAACAAACATGGTAAGAGTGGGAGAAAATTTAAGGTTGAAATCTTGCTTTGATGGGACTTCTGGATGTAGTAGGAAGCAAAGAGAACGAGGCAGGTTGAGATAATTTTAATTTAATCAAAGGCAGATTTTTCTGGTTTTTAGTATGTGGCTAATATTTTATTTCATGAGGTCAGTTTTCTGTTCCTGACCTCTGAGAATGTTCTGGTTTTCCGACTTTATTTCATTTTTTGACTCTCCCGCACCACTGTATATAAGTATTTAAAGTATGTTCCTGTAAAAAAAGAACCCTAAACAGGGCAAAAAGGTTGATTGTGAGGCTGTTTGTTATGTTTCCAGTTCATACTAAATTTTAATTTTTAGAGAGCCTTGTTAAGAAGTTGTTTAGAATAAAATTACATAGGTTACGGCAAAGAGTTTCTAGAAATCAGATCTTTTGTACGTGTAGTGATTGAGGGGAGGTTGCTCTAAATTACTGTTACAGAAATAGCATCTACTGCATAAAATATGTTTAAAATAAAATCTCTTGCCTTTCTTGTAGTCTCTCACATTCCCTTAAGTAGTTTTTCCACTTAGTTTTTGCAGCAACTTTTGTGGCGGGGATAAGACAACGGTGCTATGGAATTTTTACGGCCTTTTCCCCTCTGGCACAGCGGGAAAGGGAATGACCACGAGATGGCGCAGCTGGTGCCTGGGAACACCCAGTGCAGCGGCTGTACTCGGGTTTTTTATATGGGACTTTCTTGGATCACGATTCCCGTGTTTTCCTTAAGTGTTCCTTTGCACTACTAGTGCTTGTTGGGAATATTAACAATCTTACATCAGCTAAGCACCATTCTGTTAGTTACACTAATTATTAATCCATATTATTGTTGGCTTTTTACAAAGTTCATGGAATTTTAGAACACTTGTGGGAGTTTCTCACTGCTCATTTTTACTCTTTGAACATGGTCAGGCTCTGTAGAAGTCTTGAAGTTCCATGGCCACCTACTGCTCCTTTTGTTTCATTCTGTTTGTCAGTAATACTACTCTTGAAATTCCACAGCTCTAATGTCACTAACAAAACAAACAACAAACCAAACCAAAACTTTCTTGTGTGATTTTCGTTTATTGACTTCAGCAGGCAGTCACAATGGAATATTTGGGGAAAACATAAAGTAACACAGAGGTATATTTAAATTTTGGACAGGTGTGTAGAGACATTTTAAATCTCACGCCTTTATTATTCCATAGCTTCAGATCAGTGAAGTTTCATAGTCTAGTGGCTCTTCAGATTGTCAGCAAGAACAACAGAATTGTTCCAGGACTTGACTGTGCAGCAGATTTACAGTAGTAGTTACAGATCAGAAAACCTGAAAAATTTCCTTCTTGTAATACACTCTGTCAGTGTAATTGTGTAATATTATAATATTAATATATATAATAACAAATCTTCCTTGTTCCTAGTCCAGTGCTCCGTGTGTCCTTTTCATTGACGAGATCGATGCAATCACCCCAAAGAGAGAAGTCGCCTCGAAGGACATGGAGCGGAGGATTGTGGCTCAGTTCCTGACTTGTATGGATGGTGAGTTTCAGGAACAGCTGTGCTAAGACCAAGTTCTAATTATCAGGCTCACTGTCTGCTTTCCTTCAGTAGTGACTTGTGCTTACTTTGGAGGAGATAGTGGCGATAACTTTTCCTATTTTGGCACAGTTTGCCTGGGGAGTGCTGGGAAGATCATAATAGCTTTGAAGGGGTGTTACGATAATATTTTCACTGTGGTCTGTACAGCGTTATATAAGCCTGTCTGTTGTATAAATGGAATAATGGGGGAACCTGTTAGATTTAATTAATAATTAATCTGTTAATTTAAATTTAATTTAATTTTAAAATTTTTGCTTGATTGTGCAAAATGCAAGCTCTAGGAAGTAGAGAGAGAGATGAACAGCAGTTCGGTCTGACTGTTGGTTAGTTTATCTCTGCTGGCTGCTGTCATGTGCTGCAGAAACAGAGTGCCACAGAGATGGGAACAAAGTTGGGACAGTGAGTATAAGCACTGACTTCCTTCCTTCCTTCCCTTAGACTTGAATAATGTGGCTGCCACTACCCAGGTCCTTGTTATTGGAGCAACAAACAGACCTGACTCACTGGACCCTGCACTGAGGAGAGCTGGGAGATTTGACAGAGAAATCTGTTTAGGGATCCCAGATGAAGGGGCAAGAGAAAAGTATGTGTTGTGAAGTTCCTTTTTGTTACTTTGATAAATAAGAAAGTAGTGTGTAAGTTAACATACAAATCAAGGAAAAGTACTTTACTGTGTTTAGTTCTATTTATACCTCTACACACCTGTGGGTCAGCACACACTGAAAGGTTGCAGAAGATGTTAAGTGTGCATCTATTTGCCTTGACAGCTGTGCCTACGTTTGGAGTGATTTCCTTTCTTGTGTGCAGATCTGCTTTTGGCATTATGTTAATGGCTTTCCAAGTGCCTTAACATTACAGATGATGGAGTCAAATGCATCTTTTCTCGAATGTATCTGTTCAGGAAGTTAACATTCTGTCTTTGGTGCTCCCTATGCAACTATTAAATTAGGAACATAAATTAAGTAAAGCCCATTTTTTACTTCACTCAAGCACGTACCTTAAGCAGCAGGCCTGGATTCTTCCATTCCATTCCTCCTGGCAATATATCAGTCCAGGCATTAAGCTGAGTTGCAGTCATCCTGTGTTGTGTAATTCTCCCTTTTTACTCCAAAGATCTATGACTGTCAGACTAGGTTAAAAGAAATAAATCCATTTTTGCCTTTTTAATCAAAAAGGAACTGCTACTCATTTCCACAACAGCAAAAAACACAGGAAGGGAAGTTTTAAAAACTTGTAGCTTATCTTGTTATGGAAAGGAAAGAAAGGTTAAAGGATAAGTTTCTTCTAGCTCAAATAATCATATTTCTAAGTTGAAGAGAGAAACACTTCTGGTTGCAGTATTGTTCACTTTGTGTTGCCAGCACTCTGGCCATTATTCCACCCTGGGGTTTTTTTCCCCCTTTTGGCCATACCTCCATTCATTTTTTTTTTTCTTCCCTCCCTTCTTCCTCCAGTTTTACTGTAGTAATTATGTTCCTCTTGGTTGTGAGCAAGAAATGCAGACCATTAGAGGCAGAACTAAAGAGTTAACTGAGGAGAGTTGTGATTCTCTGATAGTTCCTAGGAACACTTAAAATGATGGTATTCCCAGAAATAGCACAGTGTTGAAGGACAGGAGTTGTGAATGGCAGAGCCATCGTGGTGTGTAGAGACCTTTACGGGTTGGAGTGGAGTCACAGGCATTCATATTACTGTGTGTTTGTATTTGTGTTCCTGGAGGTGTAGGTTTTCAGGGACTGATGATTTTGTTTTCTTTTTTAAGTTATTCTCTTGCCCTGCTTTCTGTGTTGTTTTGTGGAAGGCATGTTGGTGTTGATTTGTTCCTTTATTTTAAAATGAAAGGGTCATACAGACCTTGTAAGTCCTTACAGTGTGCTGATTTACAGGGCGAGTCTCGCTGAGGGCAGGATTTGAACTGCTTAGTTGTGGTTCTGCAGCCTTAGGGGATGGAGTGAGACGTGAAAGTGTACCTGGAGATCTTACTTTACCTGGTGTTTTCTTGTGCAAATTCAGAATGAGCCATTTGTAGTTCTGAACTGTTTACACCTCGACTCAACTGGTTCCATACAGCTCTTGTCAGACAGGTTGAAAAAATCTTGAGAAACAGGCTATTATCCCTAATAAAGATTGAAAAGAGAGATGATTGGTAGTGGGGGAGGGAAACAAATGAAATATATTATAATTTAAGAGTTCTGAATAGTTTAATCACTTGTTTTTTTCATAACTTTTCTGTAGTTACGTTTTTTGATCTGGAAATAATTTGAACTAGTTTTTATTGAAACTAGGAAGTATGTTACTGATCTGGACTTCTTTGGTTTGTGCTGCCTTTTTGAAACATTTTCCCAGTGAAGTGATATTTTGCTGTTTTAAACAAGTTGATTTGATCAACTGCTCCGACTTCTTCAGTGCCAGTATTTGTGCAGTGACACTGGCTTTTGCCTTTTTTTTTTCTTTTTGACAAGTCAGGTAGTTTTCAGTTGTCCTTGGCTTGGAAGAGCAGCAGGAAATTTTGGTGGACGTAAATGAGATTTTTAAAGCTTCAGCCGTGATACAAAGTGGGAAAAGCTCCCATTAAAAGAAGTATGAAGTGTAGCTCTTCACTGTCAATTACACAGAGGTGTTTTGTGTTAGTGAGGAAGCTGCCTCAGGAGGTGCAGCTTTACCTTCCAAGGAGGATAAGGTCACTCATGAGGTGGTAACAGAAGCCCTGTGTTGCCTGCTGGAAGTTTTACTGGGGACCCAGGAAATACCTGCACTTGTATTCCACTGACAGGGGCCAGGGAAAGAGATACTGGAGATTAAACCAGAGCTCCTCACACAGCCTGATTCATTTGCTTCTTGAAGAGTAGTTTGCTGTGGATGTTCTTCAATAAATAAATTTTAGTGGTGGCATGGAACAGACAATGCAGATTTAGGTTGTTAGGAATACCAGGTTAAATGTATCAATGGATAACTCCTGTGCATCTCTGTGGTACACTCTGAGACCTAGCCTGTCAGTTCTGAATATAAACTAAGGCTGAAAGAATCTGTAATACTTAGGTCACCAAAACCACTGATTTGCAGTGCCTGGTTGAGGCTGTTGGTTTTTGTTTAAGAACTGACAGGAAGTTTATACACAGTTCTGTGGGTTTCAGTGTTGGTTACTTCCTAGTTGAGTGAGAACTTCCCACTGTACAACTTCAGTTCATGTGGACTGAAAGAGACATTAAATGCTGTTTGTTTTCGTGTGGAAAAAAAGAAAAGTAGCAGCTTTTTCTCCAGCTTTATCTTTTCTTCCCGTCACCCGCCACTTGATTAGAATTCTCCAGACGTTGTGCCGAAAACTGAAGCTCCCAGAGTCGTTTGAATTCCGTCATTTAGCGCGGCTGACTCCGGGCTATGTGGGCGCTGATCTGATGGCCCTGTGCCGGGAGGCAGCCATGTGCACGGTCAACAGGGTCCTGATAACATCTGAGCAGCACAGGAGGAAACACGCACACGCTGAGGGGAGCACAGCTGAGGGAAGTGTGGGGAGAGGAACAGACATCCTGGTGGAAGAGGGCACTCAACAACCAGAACTTCCTCCTAAGGTACGTGTTCCTTGGAGCTCGTGTTTTTAACATCTGAAGAGTTGAGCCATTTTAGAGTTTTGAAAGTCATTGCTCATAAATTCCCAAACATCCACAGCCAACCTAATATTAAATTTAGATTTAGAAATGTCAGCTTCTAAGGCAGGAACTTAACTCCTAATGACCCTATAATGGGTCTGGAAAAGTGGCTTCCAAACTCCATCCTCCTAAAAGTCATCTTCATGTTTTATACAAGGTGTATTTTTTCCCTGGGATTTTTTGTTTTGTTTGTGCTGTGTAGTTTTGTCTACTAGCAGAGCAGAGTTTAAAAGAGTGGCTGTATCTCTCTTCAGAAGTGTATTGACTGTAACAGAATTTTTAAAGTATCAGACTTGCGCTGCGTATTTTGCACAACCTGTTTGCTTTGCCCTCAGGAAAATATCTATTATGATGCCTGGGGCTCTTCCCTGACCTGGCAGAGTTACAGTAAGCCAAAGTCTAGAAGTATTTATGCAGCCTTTGTTTGCCCTCCAGCTATGTGATTATTTGAGGTAAATCACATGTGGTGTCTAGAACCTGTAGCAGGTTTGAGGAAGAGATGAGCTGTTAATGTGCAGCACAACTGGAACTCTGTTGCAGAAAATAGCATTTCAAGTGCCAGAATTATTCTTTGGCCTAAGTAACATGAAGGTTAGTGAAACAGAACAACTTTATAGAGAAATCCTTGGTCCTACTTCTCAGAATTTGGAGTCTGTATATGCCTTCGTTGTGTGCAGGCCTCCTAAAGATTTGTCTGGAGATAAGTGGGCTTAAGTGTACATTGTGCTCAGATTCTGTTTTTAGAGGGACCGTCAAAGAGCACTGTTGCTGTGATGACAGAAATCAGTGTAAAAAGCTGTAGTAAGCCTTTGTATTAGTGTAACATAAGCATAGTGCTTCTACCTCCCAGAGCTTCCTGGGGCCGGCTGTAGCCAAAAGAAAGTGGGGAGGGGCAGGTAGTTGCAGTTTTTATCAACACCACCAGGATCAAAGGGGTCACTGAGAATGAGGAAGTCTAATCCTAACAAAGCCATGTTTTGATAGCTGGCAGGAGGTTGACATAGTCTAATACAGGGTATTGTCATTAAAACCGTTGTATTATGTTTATAATGGAAAAGTAAACATACAAAACCTTTAAAAATCATTCACACAATTTGAGTAAACAAACCCAGTGGTCTTGGCTATTTCAGAGTTTCTCTCAATGGCTCTGTTAAGAAGAGGAGGGAGGGCTTGAAAGGAGTATCAGGCATTCTAAGAACTGGCATTTCTTTGTGGTCAGTTGTAAAGCTATCCTAGCTGAAACGGAAAGGAAGTGATACTTTTTCTTTATACTCCTGTAGGAAAATTATTGAAACTTAACAGTTTTTATATTTGTTTTTTCTCCATCTTATAATGAAAATCCTGATACAGTTTTACTTGTAGTGCAGTACAGCTTTGATACTGCCTTTCTTTATTAGAATGGGGATGCATCTGTGAAGATCTAAAGTTCTTTGACGAAATATTTTCTCAGGTAGTTTCACCAATATGGAACTGATTGGAGACCTCACTGGGTCACTGTGATCTGCAACATGGGGCAGTGTAGAAAAGCATTACCCTGCATCTCTATTCTGTTTGCCCAAACTTTATCAGGGCCTTATTGCAGAACCAGGTCTAATCAGGCTGAGGAAATCCGTTGTCTTGAAATCAGATGCTGTTAAATAGAAGTGGATGTTCTAGAAGAGTGTTAAGAATCTTAACAGTTTATACGGAACTGAATATTCTGCAAATTGTTGGAATTGTGCTGTCCAGCAGTTTTTCACTTTCTCTTGAAAGCAGTTTCTCGTTAAAAGCAGAATTAATACATATCAATAACACATATTTTGGAAATTTCAGCTTGGAAATAGCTTTCTCCTAGTCAGTGTGGGAGAAACAGTAGGAAGAACTGGAAGGCATGCTAGCTGTGTTTCTGTAAATCAAAATTTTATGCTCAGCTCAGTGCTTTC
>VYZQ01053756.1:0-31322 GCA_013400655.1 Mystacornis crossleyi | reverse complement strand
CTTCCCTGTCCCGTCCCCGCCACCCCGCTTCGGGCCCGGGGTCCCCACGGGGCTTCAGGCTCCGATCGGGAGCACCTGGGCTGCCACCGAGCCGCTGACCAGCTGTGTCACTTGCTGGGACCTGGCCCGGCTGCCCGACTCCCCGCGCACCTCCCCGGGAGCCTCCCGGGCCTCCGCAGCCGGGCGCTTGCCCAGGGATGGAGCCCGAAATCTCATGGCAAAGGACGGCGTTATTCCCTCCCTTCCATGGGTCTGTGCTGCTTGGGGGGGAAGCACAAAACCCGATTCTTTTTGTGATGCAGAAGAGGAAACCGCACATGCTCGGTGTCCAAACGCTTTGCTTTTTGTTCTCTACATCAACTTTAGATTTCTTTAGAATATATGTTTGTATAGTATCGGATTTGGCCTTGTGTTAACCTTGTAAGATGACTTAGAGAGAACGGTTTTGTCATCTTACGTGGTTTCTTCTCTGTTCGGTGTAATCCTTAGGACTTGCCTGTTGGTGAGAATGAGCTCTCTTTCCTGTTTGTGACTTCCTATTTTTTTTGCCGAGCCTTTCTCTTAAATACATGCATGGCTGTTCCTCTTCTCTGGCCAGTAACTGAATTCTGGTATAAACTCCAGAGGTGTTATTAGAAGCATCTAAAACACTGTTTACCACTTCCAGTGTATGTGTTTTTGTTTTAGTACAGGAAGTGTGTAAGTATCGTCTCGAATTCTCCCGTTTATCCATCTTCTGCAGAGCCTGTTGAATTGCAGGAGCCCGTTGGGTTTAAGAAATAATACCCTGCTGTATTCAAGCTGTTCCTACTTAAACAATCCCGCTAACACTTTACTTCAGTGTAGAAAACATCAGCAGAACTGAAAGAAGGAGCAATTTTAGTGTAAGGGCAAAGCAATGCTTACTGCCTTTTTTTTTTCTTAGGTTGATGGATTTTTACTTCCATTTTGTTTTTCTTCTGTCTTTATAGGGCTAGCTCAGTTTTAATGTCATCCACTGTGCATGAGTGGTTATTAGGATGCACAGAAAGGCTCAAGAAACTTTGTGGGGTATTCTTGAGAAGTAATATCTGAGCAGAAGGTGCAAAACTCGAGTCCCTGTAGCCTCTGATGGCCCTGCAACTGAAATTATACAGCAAGTCATGTCCATTTCGGACAGAGCTTGGAGAATTGTCACTACAGCGTTAAGTTTGCTGGTGACTCGTGCCTGCAGCGTTACTGAGGGAAGGAGCTATTTCAGGAGCTGTTTTTGTGTGAGCAGGCTGGATCTTGACTACGATCCGTAGCTAATTTGTGTGCATCCTCACCAGCTCTTGGGGCTGCAGGTTGATACCCGCCTGCTGCGCTCCCAGTGCTGTGTCTTGAGAATGCCAGAAGCTGACCTGTGTTACTCGTCTTTATTCAGCATTTACCTGAAAAATCTAATTACATGGGATTACTGACTTGTTAAGGAATTTCTGTGCGGAGCCTCCTCCAGAATTTAATTTCTTCTCCTCCCCTTAGGACTTCATGTCCAAGAACTCCTGCTTTTCTAGTGAAGATTTTTGGAAGTTGAGTATTATAAGGCCTGTCTGTTGTTGGAGCAAAGCCAGTCTATTCCTTGCACTTATCCCTCAAACAGGTTCCACTGACCTCTGGATAGCTCTCCCTTCTCTGTCCGAACAGGTTTTTTTTGTACATTAGCTCTTTTAGATATATTGTAGATAGATATATAAGTCCCCATCCTGGCAACTTTAGTTTCTCTTACCTCTTTACCAGAGAGGGAATGCTCGAGGGAGTAATAAGCATTAGGATCCCAAATGCTGCTTCCTCCTGGGCTTGTACGTGCTCTAGAAATACAGGTAGTAAGGAGCAGCCACTGCTTTACCTGCACACAAGGACACACACTGACCAGAGCTGAAAGAAACCAAAGCTTTGACTGCTTGTTTTGTTTGTGTTAACTTACTGAACTGTACTGATTTGTTTGCTTAACTGTAAACCCCTGTTCATCCATTTGGCTTTAGTTCAGATGCCCAGTTCACTATTTGTTGTACTAAACCTTGAAAAGTCAATAGAGTATCAAGCTCTGCTGCTCTGTAACCTACATGATCTTAGAGACACATAGAGATACAGGAAACTCCCTTTTTATTTGTTGTATTTAGTGGTCATAAAAATGGTTCAGATCATCCATGGCCCTTGTTTGTCCAGGTTTTTTACTGAAACTTAGAAAGAATCTGTGTCCTGTCCTGACTGTAGCTGAAAATACTGCTTTTTTTGGTGCTGAAGGATATTTGAATTTCATTTAAAACACGCTGTTCTGCTGCTTCTCCCACTTCTCTCCAATAATTCATTATTCTTTAGGAATTAAGTGAGGTATACTTATCCCAGATGTATTTAATATGAAAACTAAAGAGTTACTGATCAGCTGAGTGATCTGGTTTTTTCTGATTAACAAAAGTAACCTTGCAAAGAAGAGTAGAATAAACAGAAAGCGAGTAGGGAATTTTATGTTTTGGGTCATGTTAACATTCAGGTAACTACACAGAACAACTCAGTTGGGTGTCAAAGGTAAATTAAAACTAAAGTGAAGTTTTGCTCAGTATTATAAAAACTTGGAAGCTATAAAATTGTAATTTCCTTCCAATGTGGTTCTTAACAGGTGAAAAGAGAAGTAGTGCAGAGACAGCTCTCGAGAATGGCACAGTTAACATGCACTGACTTGGGGGACATCTCTGATAGAATGGACTCCCGAAGCATTATTCTCTGTGTATCCCTACAGGTGAAGTTTTGAGTCATAGATAGAATTGCATTTCTTATGTAAAGGTTTGTTTTTAGAGACCCCATCAGTTCAAGCCCTCTCACCGTTTACTGTCAGCTACCTGAGGGTTTCAGTGTGCTGTGTGGGGCTCATATTAAGAGCTGAGGCCAGGAATGTTTGAAAGCATTTAGAAGTGCAAGCGCAGTGGTCAGTTAGGATGTGCTGACCAGTGACACCAGCAAGAGCTTCTGTAATGGTAGCAGTGGTGCAAGTAGTATGCCCAAATACGCATTATGTCAGTCAGTTATCAGCAGCATATCTTATTTTCCTGTCATAGCTTTAAACTCATGAAATGTCTAAAGCTTCATGGGTTTCTCTGCTCTGCAGAGAGGGTGGCAGGTGCCCACACCACCTTGGGTGTTTGACTACCTCTGCATGGTGTTAACACACATGTGGTTCACATGATTACCAGCTCTCCCATTTATTCTTAAGACAGAATTCAGTTAAAGTAGAGAAAAGTATTGATCCCAGTAACTAAGGTTTTAAGAAAACAAGAGCTTGTTAAATTTATTATTTGACTTTGTTAAAAGACTAGATGTTGATGACCTTACTGTATATTAATATTAGTACTGAGTGTCAGTAAATGCTGTTTAGCTCAGGATTTAGTCTGAGGGTGTACAAGAGTGAATAGTTTCCATGGATATTTAGCAAAAACTAGTAATTACTTGTCACCATTTGTTTTCATTAATGATTTTGTTGGTGAAAATTGCCTTTAAAAACTTGTTCATGATAAACTTGTGGATCGTGGAATATCAGGGAGCACTAAGGCAGCCATTGTGATCGTCAGATGAAGTAGATCCAGTCCAGTGTGTGTGCTAAGGCTGCTGCATGTAAAGCTGTGCACCTGGGAGCAAGGTATTCCAGCTGAATTTAAATCAAGGCACATGGTATCCTAGAAGGCAGTGATTGAGCAGCGTTTTGGAGTCATAGCAAATAAACAGCATAAACATGAGTTTCCAAGGTGATACTGTGACAGAGAACCTAATGTAGTTCTTAAATGCATTAGTGGAATAAGCAGGGGTATGTTCTTGCCTGTGTGGGATGGGATGAAGTCATTCCCAAAATCCTATGTATGGTTTTGGCCTCAGCACTCAAAACCCTCCAAAAAATTACTGTGTGAAAGGAGATTCATCTCCAGCTGGATGGAAAACTAAGCTGTATTGCCGTGCAGTAAAATGTTAAGCATGTGCTGTGCAGGTTCTCATGAAAACTGAGGTGACGTGATGAGAGTCCTCAGATATGTCCCTGACTAAATAATACTGGATATTAGTGAGCTTGTTCTAATCTTACTGACAAATACAATATGAATTTATAGCCCAGTAAGTTCAAATTAAAAGGCTTAGGTTCTTCACAGGGAGGGTGATTAACTATTGGATTGATATGAAGAGCAGTTGTGTATTTCTCAATTTCTTAACATTGCTGAATCAAGATTGTGGAAAAAAAATATGAAAATTGCTTCAGCCAGCTGACCTTTTTTTGTTTCATATATATTTAGAGAACTCTCATTCATTAGATGTCAGGCTGGGTGATAAACCAGGGGTGCTAAAGAAAAAGGATGTATAGCACCTCCTCTTCTCTTGAACCACCTTCCCTCTTTTAGAACACACAGAGGTTTAGGACTTTTCCTTATCAATTAAGAATATGATCAAACCAGTAAAATCTTCTGAATGGGGGAAAGTAAGCAGATATTGATACATGTTGGAGATATGTCAAATAGTGTTCTGTATAGTTGGTCCAGGCTTGTGACTAATACATCCTGATCTGTGGCTGTGGCACTGGGGAGCTGTTGGAAAGATAAATGTTACTTCTCTGCTGCCAGGAGAAGCTGCTGGCTCCTGTCCAGCTCGCTGCCTACCAAGCAGCCCAAGGACCTTGGCATGAGCACTGCTGCCCAGACAGTCCCTGTATCAGCAAAGGAGTTCTTCCTTCCTGGTTCTAAGGATGGAAAATGCTCAGAGGGTGAAGCAAGGTGATTTTTATTGAATCCACTAAAGAAAACATAGCTCCGTAAAATTTTGTGTTACATAAAATTATTGATTGACTCATATTTTATATATTACATTTGTATGTATTGTGTGGAATTATATTATCTGCAGTGATCCTAGTTTTAAACTGGATGCTGAGTAAAATACTGACTTAATCAGGAATTAAGCTATGAAGCATAAAACTGTGGAAGAAGGAGTAAACAACACAGTAATTTAAACTATGATAATGGCTCGTGTGTGGAGACTTGACACAAGTGTTTAACACTTTCTGAGCTCTCCAGGATGTTACAGTGGTTGAGGGTGGCCCAAGCATCTCTAGGTGGAGATTTCTGGAAGCTAAGGTATTTTTCACATTACTTATGTTAAGAAGGTGGGAAGGGGATATGTAATCTTGAGAACTCAGAGCTACAGAGCGAACTTGCATGTAATCCACATGCTCTCTGGGTGGTAATTTCAACAGAAGCATGTGATGCTTGAGTTTGGCAATTCTGGTTTCTCCTGGCTGTTTGTAAGAGGGTGAATGGTGTCACTCTGCTCCTGCCCCTTGACTTCTTCACAGGACTCAGTCTCTGCCCAGTCTGGCTGCTGTGCTTCCCTGTGCTCACACAAGACCAACTTCTTGGGTAGATGCAGTGAGTTTTGTGGTGAGCCTGTAGCTTGTAAGAGGAAAAAAAAGAGGTAAATACACCACAGTTGATGGGAAACATGTTTTGCTAAGAGACTGTGGAGATAACTGTAGGTTCAGAAAGGGATCAGCAGGTCCAGAGGCAGAGACCTGTGATCCCATGACTGGGTGTTGGGATAAGGGTGGTAACCACAGACATGGCTGATTGCTCTCCCTACACAGTGTCTCCTGCTAGAGTTTTTGGAGACAGACTGCTGGACTCAATGGTGATCTGCCCTTGTAGGGTTTTTTTTTTAAATGCTCATGGTGAATAAAGGAAATTTTTTCTTTTTTCCCCAACCTATTGATAAAAGCTATACAAGGAAATTCACAACTCTTGCTATTTTGGGAGTAACACCAAAGCATTTAGGGAGGTAAAAATCAAGGCTCCCCTCGAACACTAAGTTGGTTTGCATCAGGATTGTTGATTCCATCTCCTTCCATGTGTGTGTTGCCAATTGCATCCCCAGGTGATAAACTGGTCAGCAGAATTTGCTTCATGAGGGCAGCAGCATGTAAGTGGATGTGGAAAAAATGCAGCCTCAAGTTTGATTTGAGCATTTATGGAACAAAGCCCAAAATATTTTGGGGTAAGTAGAGAGTTTCTGCAAAGGAAGCCAAGAGCACAAGTAGTAGTAGCAGCATTTGGCTATTTGTAAACATTTTTTACTCTTTTGAAATGGAGCTGTAAACTTCCCTGTATGTTTAAAATCGTTGTCCAGGCAATTGAATTCTCCCATTGTTTAATGTTGAAAGAGACATGGTTTTTCTGGACTGGCTTCTGGAAGAGCCTTTCACTGCAGCAGAACCAGTAGTGATTTTTGGCCAATTACTTCAGCTTCTTGTATGGTTTTTCTGTCTCCTTGTATTTGATTTGCAAAGTTCTTCTCTTGAAACCAGTTCTAACATCCAGAGATTTAAAATGAAAGCAGGAAATGCTACTGAATTAAAAATACACCCTGGTTCTGGTTATATTTTATGACATAAGTTAACAGTATTACATTTTAACCAGTAGCTTTCTCCTATGTGTAAACTGTTTGCAGTGGAGGTGCAATCTGAACTTCAGTTTTGCTTTCCCAGTATGTACTGCAAGAAAACCCCTTAGGGGCACTTCAGGAGTTTCCAGATTACAGGCTGGAAAAAAATGACATTTTTGAAGGCTAGTAGTTTCAGTCAAAGCTTATCAGATTATTAAAACCTTTCTTCTTTTCTTTTCTTTTTGGAGGATGGAAGAAGTTAGTGTTATCCAGCATTCCTGCTGAGTATATAACTTACTGCCACTTCTGATCTTTGAAGAGAGATTTATCGCTTCCTGTGGCAATACTGAATACTCAAAAGGTACTCATTGATTACTTGATCCTTGCCTACCTTCCATATTTATTAATACTCTTCTCTCCTTCCTGCCCAAGAGTGACTGCTGTTGACTTCTGCCTGCTCTGAGCTACCTGGAGCATTATGTGATCCCAGACTGCTTTATGCTTTGCTCCTGTAGTGTGTGTGGAAATAGTTTTGTTCTGTTGAAGCAGCTGCATCCTCTCCTTGTTCTACCAACATTTTGACCTACATGAAGAATTTGTCAGCATCCATGACAGTATGATGGAGCCAACTATCAAATATTTAGATGTCTCGCTTGCTTGACATGGCATCTGTAATGCATTTGAAGACATCTGCTTTGAGTGACTTGTGCAAACCAATCCTTAGGGATGTTTTCTCCATCTCCATCAGACTCAGAGGAGGGAGATAGCGTTGAATGTTTGTCCTGCTGTGTTATCAGTCTGGCTCTTCCTGGTTAGGAGTGCTTGATCCAGTGCAGTTGTTGGGCAGCACGATGTGCTGCCTCTTGAAACAGGCTGTCCTGTGCTGGCAGCCAGGGGAGACTTTTCATCTGCCTTTTGGCACCTTTCCTGCTGCCTATCGGACAAGATACAATTTCTTGTTAACATTCTGGAGGAAAGAGCACACAGCAGCCCTTACTATCTCGAAGACAGATTTTTCCTGTTTTATTATTTTAGATCTACTCACTATGGTCCTGGGTTTTCTCCTTTAAATTAAAAAAAAAGTAGTGAGGTCTCTTTGTCAGTACTACTTCCCCCTTGTCTTACTGAAGTTCCTATAGGAGCCTTGTCTGATGTGGATCTTCATAGCACATGTGATTCTTGGTCTCCTAAACAGTGAAAACACAGTATCTGTGCTCTTCTAATGCTGTTCTCTTCAATGCTAGGTGGATTTGGATATCTACCCCTCTGAAAGTGCAGGTCCCCAGTAGACTGCCAAAAGTTCCTGTATATCTGTACATTTGCTAAAGAACTGGTGTATATTTGAGAGCTTGCAGAAGTGTTCTAGGGCCTCTAGAACTCACATGGAAGTGAGTGCTGAAACCAATAACTCTCAGTCCTGGGAGCATCATAGTTGTTACTGCATAGGTGAGAAAAAGTCTCAGTGTTTCGTGTTTGAAGTTTATCCTTCATTTTGTGTAGTGCCAGAGAATGGTAAAATAATTTGGGTTGGAAGGGACTTCTTGTGGTACCCTGGTTCAACCCCTGGCTCAGTGCAAGGCCAGCATTGATGCTAGGTGAGGTCATTTAGGGTTGTATTTAGCAAATATTTTTGTTTCCACAGCATGTCTGAGCAACCTACTCCAATGTTTGACCACTCGTTGTTGCAGCTAGTCTGTTGCACTTGTTGTTTCACGCTCTGCTTCCAAGAGTGGTTCCATCTTCTCTTTGCTTCCCTTTCAAGGTAGCAGTGTGATCTCCCCTGGGTCTTTGCACAGCTAACTCTGTTGTTCTGCTGTGTAGATCTTGTATTCCAGCCACCTTATTATTCTGGCAGCCTTCTGATGTGTTTGTTCCCATGTGTTCCAAACTCAGCAATGGACATGTGGAGCACTTTAAATTTTCAGTTTATGCCTGTTTCCCTTCAAGCTTATCAAACCTTGCCCATACGTCAAAGATCTGATGGAATGTAAATTCATGCAACGTATTTTATGCCGTACAACAGGTATTTAACAGAAGTTTGCTATCATCTTTGCAGTAAAGGAGGGTAGAAGTGACTTACTTTCCCTTTGGGACATTCCCTTAGAGTGGGTCAGAACAAGAATGCCTTGCATTTTTGGAACGTGTGTGTTTGCAGTGCTGGGCAGCTTTGTTCCCTGGGTTGTACATTAGTAGGTTGATACTTCTTAAGTGGTGTCCAGGCAGCTTCAAAACATGTCTTGAAAAACTGCAGTAACTTCCTCAGTCAGAGCCAATACCTTGTAAAGGGAGAGAGGCACTGGCTGTGCCTTGCATTAACTCACCATCACTGCTAATCTGCAGAGATCCCTGTGAAGTGTTCTCTGTTTGTGTTGTCTGTAGGGTAGAAAAGAGCTGCAATTACTGGTTTGTTTTCTCTTTTCCCCTCCTAAGAGTTTGGGTACAATCTTTGTTCAGAACAGCTTTCTTTACTATTAAATCATTTGCCAAGCAGAAGATCAGGTTTGAAAAATGAAAGAAAACTACTTCTCCATTCAAAATTTCAGGAAACCAAAGTGGATAAAAAGATGCTTCCATTCAATTCAGTGTGCTCTGTTGTCCTGTGTGTGTAACCAAACTTCTGAGGTGGTGATATTCCACATGGGAGGTGTTCATTTTGTATTGAGTGTCTTCTGAGGGCTGAAGTCCTTCACTCCTGAGGCTTTTCTGTGTCAACTGACAAGTTTGTAAACTTCAGGAAGTCTTTTCTAGGGTTGCACAGCACAGAACCTGGTAAGGATGCAGCTTGCATAAGCAGTCTTAGTATGCCCTTAGCAGTGGAGCGCACCTCACGTGTTCTCTGAGCATCCCCTTTCCTGGTTAGGGCTTGTGTGTGGCATTTGTGATTTTGCAGTGAGTGTTAAATAAAAAGAGATAATTTCCAAATATTTTTAAAAGCTCACTATCACTGAGCACCCACAGCTCCAACAAACCTCTTATCAGTAATGCTCTTTGAAGCTGATAAACAATTAAAAATAGACTTGCCAAGTAACAAATGCAGCCAGGACCCAGACTTGAGTGCCTTGTACTAAATAAATGATAGAAGAACCTAGAGGGAAAGCACTTAAATTCAAAGGGTGTGAAATCCAACTGGTGTGAAATCCAACACTGCTTGGCCCTCATCACTGAGTGCAGCAAGAATATGTGCCTCTCTTGAGATTTACTCCTCTGGACTTCCTTACCATTCCCAGGGTTTTTAGCATGTATGCATGCTGAGGACTGACAAGGATTACAGAAAGAAATTATGTGCTGTCTTGTAAATATTGTATTTCTGTAAATGTGAATATTTTAAGCCCTTAATTGATAAGGGTAACAAAGCTTGCTTCAGTGAGCAGAGGCTTCTCTTCCTCAGGGTGGCAAGGTTAGAACTGTGTCAGAGCTGATTTTGTTACTTGATATAAGGAGTATATCCGCTGCTGCGCTGACAGTGTGTAAAGAGTAATATTTGCTCTCATTTCCACCTCTTTAGCAATAAAAACTCCTTCAGTGTGTGATTTGCTATTCCACAGCACAGGAGAAAAAGGCCATCTGAAGTAGGCAGAGCTGGCTCTAAAATGTCATATTGCACTTGTAATCTGGCGTGAGGCATCCGGAGCTTTAGGTTGTCAGAACTGTAAATGCTAAACAGTTTGAGAACAGGTAGGTAGAGAAGCTTGTAAAATGAGTTCAGTCATCCTGGTGAAAGTATTAAAGCTGAATAAAATATTCCTGTGGTTTTGCTTATGGATCTTCTGGTAAGTGAAGGAGTCCTCAAGCAGTTACCAATGGTGCTGCTGTTAGGGGTGTGGGACTACACATTTTGTTGAACAAGCATTAAACATTGAACACTGCTTTTATTTCCCACCCCACCCCCACCCCCCTTACCTTTCTCTTTTACATAGTTTCACTAGTTCGTCTGTTCTGTTCCAGAGTGAGTTCTGACCTCAGGAGCTGCATGAAGAATAGCCAGCATGAAGAGAACAAATCAGTCCAGGCAGAAGTGCAGAAGCGTCAAGAACATAAATGTAAATTGAGGGGGTTTAAAGTGTGGTATGTGTTCCATGATGAGGCAGTAGTTTCCTGAACATAAAGCTTAACATTGTGCTGGTAGAAACTCTTTTGCCATGCTTCTCTTTTGGCTGGCCTTAGTGTTTGGGCACACCAGAGACCTAGTCTGGATGGAAATAAGTATCTTTTTGGCTGGGTGAGTTCTGGCCTGGATTAGTTTCCTGACCAGTAGCTGCAGTCTTGAAAGTGCTTGTGCTAACATGAGGAGTAGTTGGGCTGATGGAGGGAGTGAGTGGGGAGTTTAAAGGCAGGGATGATTTCTTTGCAGAGTCAGTATGTTTGGAAATGAGGCCTTACTCCTTCCCAGTAGAAAGGGTTTTTTTTCTTCCAAGGTTGAGTGCCTTTGTGGGATTTTGGGGTTTTTTTTGCTCCATCTGCTTTGAAGGTTGATAGTAGCACTTTTAGGGGTTGGTATATGAGAATATTTGGAATATGAGTCCAAATCAATTAGGAGTGTGTGTAAAACAATGAAACTTCTTGAAATTTCAGCATGAGGGTCATTTTAAAGGACTCACCTGGATTTGATTCTGTTTATGTCTGCTCCAGCACTTACTAATTCGGACTAACTTTTCTGTGATTCAAAAGCAAGGATGTCTTAATTTAGGCTCTGGGAGTTTGTCTTGTCCACCTCCCTTCTGCCGTAGGTGCTTTCAAAACTCTCCTGGAATTTCCTGTCCCTGTTGCAACAACAGTAAACTGCACCTCTGTGTTTGGCAGCCTGACATTAAGTTAACTAGCACTGACTTTAGTTTTCCTTATGTGCATCAGGGTGTGATTTGTGAGGTGACTAATAGTTAGTGCATGGGCAGCTATTGTCCACGGGGTAGGACCCGAGTTACCATCCCAGGGATAAGCACTTCCTGCTCCTCCAATTTGGAGCCTGAATTCCATTGTCCTGGTAGAGTATCACTACTGAATGAGTACTCGTGCAAAGATAAAAGAAATAGCTGTTCCCCAAAAGTTTATTCTTGGATACTTGTTAATCTAGATGAAGCCTTAGAGGAAAACAAACCCCACATACTTATTATGAAGTCTCTAGAATGCCATGAAACTTGTTGCACAGGTCTTTTTTCAGGTGTGGGCGTGGCTGGTGTTGCCATTTTGATACCATGTGACACTACATCCACCAGATGGCCAAAGAATCCTGTTCTGCTCAGACTCATTTTGAAGAAACATCTTCTTTTGCTTTTAGCAGTTTCCCAGTAGCCTAAATTAAAGCCTAAATTAATGTGTGGTGGGAGAAATGACCACAAATACTTGTTGATAAAACTAAGAATCTTTTCCAGTATTTACCTACAGTATAACACTTCACCTTTTGTGGCAATGAATTTTACAGATTGTTTAACCTGAAACAATTTTTGATTCTCAGTTTATTATCTTCAGGTATTCTGGTGGTCTTTCATGAGCTCCTTCATCACTTTTACATTATGAAGACCTGTAAAAGGGAGAGCCTGATTAGTTTTATGATCTAACATCAGCGAAAAAGAAATTCCTCTGTGACTGCTTCTTTTAAAGTGTGAACCTTTCTATATTCTACACCTGATAGATTGCATGTTTGTCCTTGTGAAATGGACTTCCAGGTCAGCAAAACATGATGACTTCTTTACAGAATAAAGAAGGGAAACTCGCTTTAAAAAAATGGTTGATGAGAATATATTTCACTCACATTTCCTAGCTTTCAGTAGAGAATTCTGTGAATGAGTAAAGACCTAGTGTCATCTAGTGAGAAGCACTAGCAGTTATTGAGTTATTGGAATAAATAGTGAAAAATTAAAACTAAAATTTGGAAGAATGTTAGATAGGAAGAGAAGGAGAAATTAAGGAAGAATGGAGCAAATTTTAAGAATATTAACTAATTTTGTCCCTATTACCTTCTCAGTAGACTTCTAATTCTCCAAATCTAAAGGAAAAACAAGGGGAAAACTATTCCTCCAAAAATAAAGCTGAAATGCTTTCACCAGGCTGCTTTCTTCATCAAGGCTTTCCTTGTCAGGTTACAGGATGTCCCAAGTGACTTGAATATGTAGGATTTGATGTCAGTAACTACAGTGATTGATTTTTTTTTTTTTAATCTTTTGTTCCACAATACAAGTTTCAAGCAGTTGACATTATTGTATCTGCTTTTCTCTCCATTGTAGGCTGCAGCTTATTACAGCAGAATTAGCAGTATTAGTTCTGGAAGAGCCATGATCTGGGGCTTTCTGCCACTGTCAGGTGCAAGCATTAAGAGGGAGTTTGTTCAGCAAAAGGCTGAGGAAAGATGTGGAGTTGAGTTTCCTTCTGGCTGGCTGGGGCCCCCGGATATATACTTTGTTTCCATGTCTTGCATGAACTCCCCGAGTTCTTGATCCAAAGTGAAAGGTCAGCTTTATTCTGAGTAATTGCAGATCACAGGTGTGTGCTGCTCACTGACTGAAAAATAGGGGTCAGTGCTGAATGCAGCTTCTCATTGCTTTGCATCATTTCATGAGACATGATGAAATTGGAAAGAACTCTGCTTGGATCCCTGGGCAGGACCAACAACCAGGAAGATTGCTTCTGTAGGTTACAGGAGGAGCAGGGAAAAAAGAAAAGGGAAAGCAGAGAAATGTCACAAGATGCATTTAAATTCTAACACTGCACCAAGCTGGAGGATGTTCTGTAGCCAGGGACAGGCCTGGCTGTGCCCTTGGGAGTTTGTAGGGGTCAAAGGTAAAGATCACCTTTGGTAACATCTGGGCCAAAGTGTGCTGCCTTCACGTGAGCGCAAGTAAAAGGTAACTTTGGTTCACAGGTAACAACTGATTGAATAAAATAGGGAGGGGAGCATGATCACAGATAAATACTGTGGTATTTAGACAGTTTGCTTGCCCACAAACTCGCTGTAAGCCAGAGGGTTGCAGTATGCTTGAGAGAAAGCAGTTTCACTGTAGTGTGTCCTGCCTGGATGGCGCAGAGTGAAGGGGCACGGATCAGTGTAGCCATCTAGCTCATGGAATACAAGGTTTCTGATGCTGTGGTTTGCTGACAGCTTTAAGCTGGCACTGCAGCTTAAGGTGGCCCTGCTGCTCCCTTTCCTCTACCCAAGCGTTTGTGTGAGGAATTGGGTCAGGAACTGAATGTATTCTAAGAGTTGTTTTTCTCTGCATTAGTTTTCAGCTGGAATTAGTTCTCGATGGAGTTCATTATGGTGAATTATTCTGTCAGTGTGTAGGAAGGAAGAAGCTGAGAGCAGCTCTTTGGACAATAAGTGCTGTGTTTACCTGTCTTACTGGGACCATGAAACTATTACACAAGTTAAAATCTGGTCTCCTGTCTTGTTAGTGAGGAAAAACTGGGTTCCTCTAGATGTCACTTTAGTGTAGGGATCCACTTAAAAGCTTTGAATCACTCCCTGGAAGAATGTGTTCTTCTTGCCCTATTTAGACCAACCTCCCAGCATAGACACCGTGGTTAGGTAATCACCACCAACACTGACCGTCTTCTCTGATCCCTTCACAGGGTCACTGCTCAAGGAAACCATCCTTCTACAATTCTCCATTTTCCAGTTGCAGCTGTCATTCCCATAGCTGGTTTATGTATTTCTTGCAGCTTAATCTTGACAGGCCCCTTTTCATGCAGAGAAAAAGCACAAACATTTATTAACCTGTGGGGAAGTTTGCTTTTCTCTTACAGGTTTCTTGCTTTTCCTTATGCCCTCTGAGATGCTGAAATATTTCTCAGAATAATTGCTCAATAGTAGGGTTATTACCTACTATAATGAGACTGCCCTTTTTTCATTTAAAGCTGCAGTAAGGGTTTGTCCACTTTACTCTTGTTTGCTTTTGGTACCAGTGCTGTAAGTGGCAAGGAGGAAATGGGAAAACAGCTGGAGATGGGTGTAGCAGTAATAAATAGTGGATATGGAATTGATTGCAGTAGCTAAATGAAAGCCTTAAGTTTTTACTGTGAGAAAAGTATTTAGTAAAAGAAACATCCCAATGTTTTAGTTTCTCCTGTTGGTAGTAAATCTTTGATGTTTTGCATGTGAAAGGCACAGCAGGCCTATTTGGATGTATGTCTGTCTGCTTTAGAGTAAGTTACACTCATGCCACGTTAATCTTTTATCAGGATAGCTCTGCTGGAGGAAGTGGAAGGGCTGCCTACTTGTTAAACTGCCTTATCTTTGGCTGTGCTTAGCTGGGAGACTTCTCAGGGAAAAGGTACAGCTGTTTCATGGTGGGAAGAGAATGGCCAAGCACTCCTGCAGTTATTCTGCATCTGCTCATGCCCTTAAATAACTTACACAGGCATGTGTGGACTGCAGGAAGGGGAGAAAAAAGTCTGTTGTCTATAAATCCTGTTGGGTATATTTAATTTTTTTAAATCTTCCTCTTGCTTTAAGTTGCATATACTGTGCATAACTGCAGACTCTTAGTTGAAGTTTTTGTTTATTCCTCTATTGAGCTTTCAAAGGTTCACAAGAAATGCAGGAGAAACACAAGTCTCCCATGTTTGAACATAAGGCTTTATTTCTACTCCCATGTAATTTTTAATAAGTGGCTAATCTGTAAGTGGCAAAGCCGTGTCAGTTTTTGAATGGGATCTGTATGTGTATTGACTGGAATTCAAGGCCTGAATATGTTGTAAGCTGATAGGGTTGTTTGCACTAATGGAGCTGCTGATACTTTCCATTATTTTATTAACATCAAAAATTTACTGACAGCATTTGACTTCATTCTTTCTGTTGAAGTTTTAATTTTTTTTTCTCAATTTAAGTGCATATTACAGCATGAAATGTACTTTTCAATGATGTTAGTGTCCCAACAGTTTTTACTGAGACTGTGCCTTGTTAGGCAAAAATAAATATTTTTGTGTTATTTGGTACATGAAACTTGATGCAGTCCAGTGTTTGTTACTTTTAATATGGCTGAGAGGCAAACAAATGCCTCTTTGATAGTAGCTTTATTGTAAATAACATCACTAAAAAAACCCAGGCACTGGCACTAAGCATCTGTCTTTGGGTTTGTACCTTCTGCACTGACAACTACAGCAAGTTGTTTTTAATGCTTCTGCAATTCCCTTCAAGTACCTAAACGGGCTTCAAGAGAGCTGGAGAGGGACTGAGTACAAGGGGGAATGGCTTCCCACTGCCACAGGGGAGGGTTAGAGTGGACACTGGCAAGAAAGTGAGTGTATGTGGGCTGAGACTCTCCTGTGCCACAATCAGTAGAACGACTGGCACTAAATTACTTTCTCTCAAGCAACCTTTTGATTCCTCTCATTGGAATGAGGTGTCAGTTCTATGAAATGCACAGCACTTCTTATTTCTGCTTGTTCCAGCTTTTCAGATGGGCTGTCCATCAGTTGTCTGAGCAAGCTTAGGTCTGTTGTTTGGACGTCACAGCTCCTTACCTGGCTAATTGGATTGTGACAGAGCACTGAGCTGTTCAGTGACACAGTGTCTCTTGGTAGAGCCCGTTGAGTGAGCCTATGTGTAAGGGCTGGCTCGAGCTATTAGTGGGAATTGTGTTTTCAGATCTTCTTTGGTCTTTTTTTGGTCATTCTCCTTATTGTGGTAGCTCTTCTCTTTTGCTTTTTTATTCCAGTGTTGATTTACTGCATCTTTTAACCTGCTGCTTTGTTTTCCTTTTTAGATCCGGTCATTGAGCTATTGATGTAAGGTAGCAGTAACTGGTAGGAAGAGAGCTGGAGACAAAAGCCAGAAATAAAATGTTGAGAGAAACAGCAGTTTTTATTCCTAGAAAACATTATTTTGTTCTGCTAGAGTGGTCTTAGTTGTAGCAAATGACACGTCCTCCAATAAATACAAAACTTTCACTTTGTGAAAAAGGAGAATTAGGATAAAGAAAAACAAAAGTAAGGAGAAAAAGTAGCAAGTTGTTCAAGACAGAGTGATTGAGAAGTGGCATGGACAGGCAGTGCAAAGCTCACTGCAGATGGAGTCTTTCCAGAGAGCTTATTTAATAGGAAAGCACCCGTGCATTTTCCCCTCAAATTTAGGGTCCATCCTGCGTCCCTGCCCCGCAGTTGGAGAAGTTTGAAATTTGTAAATCCATGCTTTTCTGGAGGAAATCTTGGCAGTATCACAATATTTTTGAGCTGTCCAAGATAGCAAGTGAGACCACTCCTGTATATTTCTGTAATTTTATATGTTGTTAATATGACATTTAGAATATTGTAACATTTCCCCTGTGGCAAGAGTTTGGTTTAAAAACATTTTCAGATCGCTTTACTTTGACCGAAAGACACAGACTACAGTGGGTACCTTGAAACAGGCAGGAGTAAATGCTGATGCATGTGCTGAGTGTTGGACGGGGGGTCTGGCTCAGCATGCAGTGGCGGGCAGGGACAGAGAGGTGACATAGTGGTGGGCAGGGACAGTGGAAGTAGTGGGCAGGGAGGGAGGTGATGCAGAGGTGGCAGGGTCGGGATGCAGTGGCAGGGATGGAGGTGACGCGGAGGTGGCGGGGTCGGGGNGCATGTGCCTGTATCAAGATTGCAGACCTCTGCTCGGCACCAAAGTTGCATTAGCTTTGCAGATGGACTTTTGCCATTCCCCCCACTCCCATCTTACGTATTTTATTGTTACCTCCTTGCCCATTTACCACGTTTTTATGTGTTGTTTAGCTGTGTCCTTCCTTTTTTGTTCAAACACTCTTGGTCACCTGGAAAATCTTCGCTTCTCTCTGCAAATACTTAAGATAATTGTAACACTTTTGCAGTTGCTGTAGGCCAAAGACCAGCTCTGTTCTGATTGCCTGCTGTCTGGTGTTAAGTACTTACATAATCTCGAGTACTTCAGCTGTTTGTCCATATGGATTTGCTCCGACTTGAAAAGCTGATGGGTGGTAAAGGAAAGGAGAGGCGGGATCCCTGCAGGGAGCGCACATGAAGCCATATGTCGGTATTCCTGGGTATCTGGTGCCCTCTGGAGACTGTGGCTGCCCATGACATCATGAGTGTCAAGACAGCACGTTAATATATGTCCCTGTTCTGGGCAGGCTGAAGAACAAGATGAGCTTTATTGTTCTTCCAGCTGAAGTGGAGGATGCTAGAAAACACACTAGAGTAAAAGCAAGAACTCTCTAAAAATAATAGCAATTACATGTCTCATAATTTTTAAAGCTGATGGAGACTTGATAGCTGTGCTTCGTGTTTATGTCTATAAGCTTGTGTAAAATCAAAACTGAGTACACAAGATTAAACATAGATATTTGAAAATAGTATGAGGATTTTAAAGTGTTGAGTTAGCAAGGGAGATTAAATATTTATATCAATTCACTTAGCTGGTCTGAGAGGCCAGTCAGTCTCATGGGAAAATACAGAAGTCTCTTAGCAAATCTGGAACTGGAATCAGGAATTTTTCACAGGCTTAGTAAGGAAGCTGGCTTTTTTGTTACTTTCTTCAGCAGTAAAATTGACACTGGTACCTTTTTAGTGCTTAATGGGGGATATAAGAAATGGTGTCCTGATGCAGGGAAAGTTTTTGGCATGGTTAGGGAACTTCCTTTTATTTTACAAAGTAAACCACCTGGAACAGAGACAGATTTATAAAATGCTCCTTTACTATAATCTTGCTCCTTTCATTTGGGAAAAAGACTGCTGCAAAGTGATAACTCCTTTTAGCTCTTACTACTCTTAAAATACCCTTCCTGCATAATGAGAATACAGGAGTTTCATATTTTTCCCCAACTGCAGTGAAGAACACCAGAGGATCTGAGGAGGCACAAAATCTTAGTGTTATGTTTGCATGCAGCTGTCATCAGAGTTTTACAGTTCAGCAGCACCAAAATGCTGAGCTTCTCTGTTGTTTGTGACTGTATGGATGGATTCAACACAGGTATCATGAGATCATTAAAAATCATTAGAATCTACCAGCTCTGTCCGCATCATTGACATTGAAGTAAGATTTTACCTGAGCTGTGTCTCCTGCTATGGCTCATTCAGCCAAGGAGGGAGTGCACAGTGCATCGTCCTGATCCACTCAGGGCCCGGCAGTGCCAGGGTTGGGAGCAGGAATTGAACTCCACGCAAGGGGGAATGGCCTAACTCTTGTAAGCCTAACTCTTGCCTAATTCCTTTATGTCCTTGTGTTGTTTAGAGGAGTTTAGACTTGAAGTAGTAGTAGTTTGATATTAAATAAGTGCAGCTTACATTCTTCTGCTTAATTCTTAGTGCTTTTTTCTTCCTGGAAAAGTTCTGCAGTTCTCAAATGTAATACTTTAAGGTTGGCTTTTTGATTTTAACAGTGTGGTAATCTGTACCTTTAAAATTTATAGCCAAAGACTGCCTCTGGTACTGCTAAGCTGTGTGAAATGATTAAACAGGCTCAGTAAGGAATAATACTGCTGTGTATCTTCCTGGTGGGATTTGTGTTCTTTGAGAAACGGGAACATGCATATCACTTAATCTCTCTTCCTTGCTTTCCTTCCTTTCCAAGAAGCTGATACAGTTGTCTCACTGTAGACAACATTCTGTGATTGCCTTGGTTTGCAGTGGTGATGGGCTTGTGGAGACCTACAGCTCTCAGCTCCTGTTTTCTGAATATGATTGGGATGAGTTGGGTGTTTCCAGTTGGGCGACTTGTTCTTCTGTGGGATTTGTGCAGTTGTTAAATACATTGGATGGTGTGCAGCACTCATTTCCTTGTTTTTACAGCAGGAAGGTGAAATGGAAGGTGAGGCAGTTGACGCTATTGTGGAGGAATCAGAAACTTTCATTAAGGGAAAAGAGAGGAAAACCTATCAAAGACGCCGTGAAGGTGGGCAAGAGGATGATGCTTGTCATATACCACCAAACCAAGCAGATGGAAGTGAAGTGGTGCAGGATGTCAGCAGTGGGGTGCAGATGGTGATGATGGATCAGCTGGATCCAACTCTTCTTCAGATGAAGACCGAAGTAATGGAAGGTGCAGTGCCTCAAGAAACTGAGGCTACTGTGGATGACACACAGATCATAACACTTCAGGTTGTTAATATGGAAGAGCAGCCTATAAACCTTGGTGAGCTTCAGCTGGTCCAAGTACCTGTACCAGTGACTGTACCTGTTGCCACCACGTCTGTGGAAGAGCTGCAGGGAGCTTATGAAAATGAGGTTTCCAAAGGAGGCCTGCAGGAGGGGGAGCCCATGATCTGTCACACCCTCCCTCTACCAGAAGGCTTCCAAGTAGTGAAAGTGGGTGCAAATGGTGAGGTGGAGACACTGGAACAAGGTGAACTTCAGCCACAGGAAGACCCCAATTGGCAAAAAGATCCAGACTATCAGCCACCAGCCAAAAAAACAAAGAAAAACAAAAAGAGTAAGCTTCGCTACACTGAGGAAGGCAAAGATGTGGATGTCTCTGTGTATGACTTTGAAGAAGAGCAGCAGGAGGGTTTATTGTCTGAGGTTAATGCAGAAAAGGTGGTGGGCAATATGAAGCCACCAAAACCAACAAAAATTAAAAAGAAAGGTAAGTTCCCCATCTGGAAGTGGATTTTGAAAATGCTTTTGTTGTGGTGATTGCAGTGTGATTGAAGCGAATGAATATGTGCAAGTGGGAGGAGAGCAGACATGCCCAGTGCTGCTTGCTCACTATGTAATAGTGCTTGACTGCAGTGTTTCTTGGGCACACCTCCCTTTTCCTCTCTATAGGCTGCCAGGGAGATCATTTTCCACAAGTATGATATTGTGGCATTAATATTCTCCTATAACTATGATTGAAAAGATTGTTCTCTTTGCTGTACTACACATGTAGCAGTTTGTGTGCATGTTTTACAGCAGGACCCAATGGTATAATTAATTCTGTGGGCTTTTTCCTAACCAGTTGCTGGGTAAGGTAGATGATGCAAAATACAGTAATAAGTATGTTTGATTTTTTTTGTTAAAACTGTTAAGTTGAGGAACCCTTTGTAGAGTGGAGAAGGAACACTGAGTGCTGGCATACTAGTGAAAGTTGAGTTCAAACCAGCCACAGGCAGAGCCGTTGGATTTAGTGGTGCATGGTGGTTCCTTGCAGTAGTTACACCCCCAAGAATCTTTCCTCTTATGTATCACAGTAGCCCCCAGTACTGTCAAAGACTAAAGCTGGTTTCCTCCATGACCAGGTGTAAAGAAGACATTCCAGTGCGAACTGTGCAGTTACACTTGTCCGCGTCGTTCCAACTTGGACCGCCACATGAAAAGCCACACCGATGAAAGACCACACAAGTGCCATCTCTGTGGCAGGGCTTTCCGGACAGTCACATTGCTGAGGAACCACCTCAACACTCACACAGGTACTCTCGGTTTTGCATACATTGTTTTTCTAGGATCTGTTCTGCCATCAGAACAAACAGATTGAAGATAGACCCCTCTTGTTTTCCTAATTCCCCTTATGGAATAAGGTAAGAAAAAGGAAATGGTGCAGTTGTTTTCTGCCTGGCCAAGTCGGGTGCAGAGGCTATCCTGTTCACAGGTACAAAATCAGTCCTAGGCTTGATCTCAAATTACCTGAAGTTATAGAAACGTTCTTTTTGCCTTGTGCGTTAGCACTCACGTTTTCAGCTTGTTGTGCCTTACTGCCAAAAAAAGGGTGTAATTCATATCCCTCGTTTTCTCTGCTTACTGAAGTCATGTCTTCACTATCGGGTTTCTAATGTGTGAACAACTAAGTGATACAAAAATAAAGGAGTCTGTTTCCTCGCTGAAAGGATATTAATTCTCTAAGATGTTAAATCTATTAGTTATTTATACAAAACCTCTGATTTTTGTGCATTCTGTCGCTCTAATTTATTTTCAGAACATGAAAGCAGTGTTGCTAATTCACTTTTAAAACAAAAAATAAAGAAATCTACAACCAGCACTGTCCCATATTTTCTTTTGTCACTTAATCTCTGTCACTGTCTTCCTGTCTTGCTGCACGCCGTTAGGTACTCGCCCTCACAAGTGCCCAGACTGCGACATGGCCTTTGTGACCAGTGGAGAGTTGGTTCGGCATCGCCGCTACAAACACACCCACGAGAAACCGTTCAAATGTTCCATGTGTGACTACGCAAGTGTGGAGGTATGGGACTTGTTACAGTGCTGAGTGCTTCCTTGTGTGCTTCAAAGCTTGTTCACCATCTGTTACAAACTCGGTTCTTAGGTATTTCCTCTTTGGTCATTTGGTTGAAAGGCTCTGAGCAAAAGAAGTTATAAATCAGGGCTGCTCTTGAAAGCAAATGGTGGGGTTTCCTCAATGACTCAGAAAGCAGTTTGAGATCACTTACATAAATCCTAGGTGATAACCATTTCCCCTTTGGAGACAATAGTTGTCATTGTATCTCTAATGATTTGTCCTTTAAGCTGATTGCAGGAATGGTAGCATGCTCCACGTTGAAGGAGACAGACATTTCCTGCTGCAGTGGGATGTCCTTTCAGTCCACAGTGCCTTCCCATTTTAGAAACATGCATTCTGCACATCATCTGTTTATGCCATGAAGGTGTCTGTAGCTAAAACTAATGAGCCTTTGTCTCAGTATTGCTGAAAAGCAGCTTTGCTAATGTTAGATGATAGCTTAATTTGCCTGAGCAGATTAGATATTCTTGAATGCCTTCCCTCCATGCAGTATTGCTAGATACTTTATAGGACAGCTTTTATATTGTGAAAGGAAATTTGAGCCAGATGATGAGCAACATAATTTTAAAAAATGAGATGTCTGCAGTGGAAGAAGGCTACAGTGGGAGAGCTTGAGTAGGGGCTTCAGGCTTTTTTTTCCTACCCACGCTGTGCCTGCAGTGCTGTCACTTCAGACCCTGTGGTTTGAGTGCTGAATAAGTTATGTTGCAGAGGTTTTCACAGTATAAATTAGGAAAGAATAACCAAGTTGGTCTTACGAGGTCGTGCTGCTTTTTGTAGGTATAAGTTGATGATTAAGCAGCATGATCAGGCTGGAGTACCAAATGCCATACCGCTGGTGTTCTTGCTTTGAGCTGGGTTTGTACCTTCTAAATAAAAGCAGGAGAAGAAAGGAATTAAGCTTCCCCGTGCACTTCCCGGTGTCTCTCCAGGATATTTTAAAATCTTAGGGTGTCTTCAGATGCTGAGATGGTCAAGAACAGTAAGGTGAGCACAGAGTCTAAATCAGGCCTCAGTGAGTGTGGGAACAAGCATCAGGTAAAACTGGGAGTGAAGCTGGGAGGTGAGGTAGAGTGGGCAGGAGCAAGTGGCTGTGTGCAATGGGAAAATGGCATTGAAATGTGCTTGTTTGGTTTTGTGCCTAAATAAATATAAACTAACTTGAACTCCTGACTGGTTTCTTGTAGTTTTGGCAATCTGGCCTGTTCATCTGTGCTAACTTCAGTCTTGCTCTTGGCTTCCAGGTTAGCAAATTGAAACGCCACATCCGTTCGCACACCGGAGAGCGCCCGTTCCAGTGCAGCCTGTGCAGCTATGCCAGCAGGGACACCTACAAACTGAAGAGGCACATGAGGACCCACTCCGGTACTGATGCCACGTTCTCTTAGTGTCGGAGTGCTGAGGCTGTGTAAAGTGTACAAAACAAATACGTTTGTGTAGCTTAATACAAAACCTTTATGAAGTGTGTAACTGAAGAGAATGCACCACAATTTTAAGCACTTGTAAATTCATAACCTGATAAAGTTACTACGCTGAGAAATGAGCTTGGAGGATTCTGATTTCCAGTTTCACTGTGAGGTGATAAAATGCAGGCATCTGTAGTATGAACAGAAGGAACTTCTTCTGTTTCCAGTGTTCCAGTTGAAGAGTAGAGCTGTTTGCAGTTTCATGCTTCAGTGTAGTTTTAAAAGCATCTCATGCATGTTAGTTAATAAAGATGCTAATTTTTTCTTCAATATAAATAGGGATGATTTTAGCACAGAATGTTACTGCAGTGCCAAATTAATCATATTGCTAAAATTGAAGGGGGGAAAGATGCCCTTTTATATATACATGAACATTTAGAACCTCCACCCCAAAAAAATCAGATGTCACTTGCTCTCTTCTGACAGCCTGCATGTAGGTCTTGCCTGCATTTCTCAGAGTAAGAATAATTTAACTTCCTTAAGGATTGAACTTTAGTTTCTTTGTAGAAAGACGCTTACTGGAGCTAAAACTTGTAGAGAAAGACATTATTGAGCACTTTGTAGAATTACTATTCATGTTGTCTAGCTGTGTGTTGCAAGTTTCTGGGAGGTTGTTTGGGGTTTCTTGGTGAGATTTCTTTTTAATAAAAGTTCTATTTTTTTCCTTTTGTTCCTGAAGGAGAGAAGCCATATGAATGTTACATCTGCCATGCTCGCTTCACTCAGAGCGGTACCATGAAGATGCACATTTTGCAGAAGCACACGGAGAACGTGGCCAAATTCCACTGTCCTCACTGTGATACTGTTATAGCAAGAAAGAGTGACCTGGGTATGTCTCCCAAAGGTGGCCATTTGCTGAAGATGGTACAAAACTTGCCAGTATTAGAGTTCACATAACCCAGCTGCTGTCTCTTAACCCAATACCCTGTCTGGGAACTGCACAGCATGAAGCACAGCTTCACATGTGGGGCTGGTAACACACACCTTTAGCTTACCATAGCTGCTGCAAGTTAAAACAATTTTCAGTTTCTTCTCATTACTTGATTTTTTTTTTTCCCCCCCCAAGCATACAAGTTAAGTTACTGTTTGCCCATAGATGCAGGGCATTTATTGAACTTGGACTGAGATTTCAGCAGCATAAGGATTGGGATCTGAAAAGCAAGGAGATCACTTGGCTTAAATTTCTGTACATTAGAGGCCATTAAGTTTCACACAGAGATTTTTTTATCAAGTTAAAAGGTTTGAATTAGACCAGGTATTTAACTCTCCAGAATTTGGAGCTGTGTGCTCCCAAAAGCTCTGAGTCCTTGCAGCAGGACATTCCTGATCTAGTGAGCAGTTCCCAGTGTGATTCCAGCAGGCAAGCTCTTACGTTTCTAGAAGGTGACAAACAATATCGTGCATAGAGCAGCTGAGGGAAAGGAAGGAGCCACGATTTGGCAGAACTTCCTGTCTTTAAACAGAATTACCACCCAAGTGATGGGAAGGCAGGCTCCCTTCCAGTAAAGACAAGTGCTACAGTGAGAGGCAGTTTGAGAGGAAGGCAGTCAGTTGATGTCAGGAGCAAACAAGCTGTTTTGCAACAGAGGAAAACTGATGTTAGCTATGAAGAATTTTTCCTCTAATAATGCGTTAATCTACCCTAAGCTACCTCGTGCAGCTGTGGTATGCTCTTAGTTGGAGGATTTTAAAGAAGTGACTAAAACCTCTGTTGGGGATTATCTGCTGGTATCCCTGTTGCCTTCTAGCCCTGTCACTCTGACTTCTAATCCTGCAGAAAATCCTGTTTCCCCTGCTGAATTACCTGGCTTCTGGCTGTATCCAGGCAATTCAAGTCAGTCTTAAACATAACAATCCACAAGACACTTTAGTTTGACAATCATATGTCATCAAATGCAATGTCCTGAATCAGCACAGATTGCAACTAATAACCAAATCTGGAATCCTGTAGAAAATCTTAATGGAGTTTTTCTGCTAGCTGTATCTGTATGGAAATTGTTCTAGTTGGTTTTACTTGCAAGTCCTTCAGGTTTTTAGTTGAATCCTAAGTTAACTATTCCTCTGCTTTGGCTGAGCTTGGGAGGGAGGATCACTGAAGGGCCGTGGGCTCATCTTTCGTGCTTGGAAAGGCATGGAGGTGAAAGCTTCTGATTCCTTTTCCTGTAGGTGTCCACTTGAGGAAGCAGCATTCCTACATCGAGCAGGGCAAGAAGTGTCGCTACTGTGACGCTGTGTTCCATGAGAGGTATGCCCTCATCCAGCATCAAAAGTCCCACAAGAACGAGAAGCGCTTCAAGTGTGACCAGTGTGATTATGCCTGCAGACAGGTAAGCTGGGGCACTGGCACCCCTTAGGGGTGTTAGGAGAGGAGCTGAAAGTGCAGGGTGGAAATCTTAGCTGCTAGGGTTGACCAGCTGTCAAGATCAAATTAGCTGTCTAAATCTTTTGAAGGGTTTAAAGAAAAGTACAGGTGGCCTCTTGTGTGTTGCTGTCCTGTAGAGAAGAACCTTCTAATTTACAACCTTGATGTACCTGTTGACCAAGGGATAAGAGGCTGTGTAGGATGGAAGTAGCTAGGACTGAATATGCCATCAATCAACATATTCTGGTATTGCTGTGGAATAATTCTTTTCCTGATATTAAGCATAAAATTTTGGCCTCATTTTGGCTGAAAATTCACTTTTCTGTATCCATTTATGTGAGTTTTCATTTTTTCTGTCCCTGCCAGGAGCGGCACATGGTCATGCACAAACGGACCCACACTGGAGAAAAGCCTTATGCCTGTAGCCATTGTGATAAAACCTTCCGCCAGAAGCAGCTCCTTGACATGCACTTCAAGAGATACCATGATCCCAACTTTGTCCCTGCTGCCTTTGTCTGCTCCAAGTGTGGCAAAACATTCACTCGCAGGGTAAGGTGATATACTTTGAATTGGGGAGGGTTGGAGTGGAATTTTTTTAGCCAAGGGCAGGGAAACGACCCAAAAGGAAAGATGGGTGAGGTACAGTGTGAAATATGACTTTTAAATAGAGCCCTTCTCTCTGAGAGGGAAAGAGAAGGGAGAGAATTCAGAATTGGTGCCAATGCACATTAGTGTTGACATCATGAGCAATGTGGAAATGCAACTTTATTCATAAAGTTAGTGAATGTACCTATTTCCCTTAAAGAATCTTTAAGAAAAAACAAAATACATAGTTACCAGAAATGTATTTGAAAATACAGAGCCAGAATGTCTGATCTTGCATTCAGTGTATGTTTTAACTTTTCTTGTGTTTTTACTCTTTCACTGAGTAGAACACAATGGCCAGACACGCTGATAACTGCTCTGGCCTAGATGGTGGGGAAGGAGAGAATGGAGGAGAGACAAAGAAGGGCAAACGTGGCCGAAAGAGAAAGATGCGTTCTAAGAAAGAAGATTCTTCTGATAGTGGTAAGAACAGCTCGGTACCTTCTGGGAATTACGGGTCTGTGATTCACTGTGTGTGTTAGCTGCTGGTTTGCCAGTTCTGCAGTTCTTCTGGCACTTGAAAGAGTCTTGTCTGGTTGGCAAACAGAGTATGATACATGGCCAAGTACAGAGGGGTGTACTGCCTGTGAGGGATAATACAGATCCTGCTGTCCCAGGCCTGTTCCAAGACAGTAGTTTTAAAACTGTCTGACACCCCTTGTGTCAATTGTGCCGTTCCTGTCCTGCCTGTGTGGGAAACTCTGGTACCGAGTCCCAAAAGAGGCTGCGTGGTTCTGCAGTGCATTGTTACAAAATGTTACTTGGTCATGCTTCACTCTTACTGGGCGGCCTGTCCAGACAACTCCACCACTGAATAGCTTGGCTACTTCTGTGGAGGAAGGTTGGCAACATCCAAGGGAATGGTGGGGACTAATACTATATTTGAAGGAAAAACTCAGTCCTAGTCCTGTCTCCTTGTAGAGGAAAAACTTCATCATGTCTCGTACAGGAAAAGCCGAGTAGTCTCAAGACCAAGCAGTTCAAAGATGATTTTGCAAAAGGGGTGTTGCTGATTAGTCTCTTATCTGGAGTGCTTTATGTAATTAATCAAGGGGTGTAGGTTGGGAGAACAGGGATATTTCTGGCTAGAGAAGACGAATCTGAAATTCTCACATGACAAGCAAGTTTTGGGATGATTATGATCAAATTATTTGCAAACCTTGATTCAAAAACTTCAGAAGTTGGTGCTTAAACTCATGTTTGTATAGATATTTGGAAAAATGTGTTAGGTGAATTAAGCTCATGTAACTAGCTGTGCATTTAAAACATGAAAAGGTAATGGAGGCAGGGTAAAATAACTGATGGAAGGTAATTCAAAATGTGGCATTCTTGCGTATTGCATTCTTAGTACCTGATTTGAAATATCCTGGGAGTTTAGCCTGTTCTGAAAACTCACATTTTATTTAGTTGATTTGATCTGGGTTTAAAACAGTTTTTTTGTGGGGGAAGCTGGTTGAAAGTCAGGTTTGTTAATGAGCTTATGATATGCAGTGAATGATGCCCAGGCTCTGTGGCTGAGGGAATCCCTTCAGCCTCGGTGGAAGTGGCAAGTCTGGGTTGACCTCAGGAGTCATTTGATAGATATGATGAATTGACCAGTGTGAACTGAGTAGCTGTAAGAAAGATGTCCTAGTCACCTGCTTGAGGAATTGCGTTATTCACTGTTGTGTTTATTTGAAGATCTGCAGTTTCGTGAGGTTTGGCAGCTACTAAATACGTAAAAATTATGAGCAAAGCTGGGATGAAATAGACCCACTTGTGTTCATGGGGGGAAAGACCAAATAGTAAAAGATAGTTTTGTCTCCTGGCTGCCCAACATTAGACAGAGTGTTAACTGATAGACATTGAGTTGAGGGGAGAATGTAAAGGACCTCTATAAAGGCGGGACCTGAGAAATCCAGTAAATAAATTTCTCATGGGGGATATCCCTTGAGCGACTGTAAAATCGTGCAACATACGCGTGTCTCAGTGTGGGTTGGGTTCTTCCCCTTAGCCTGATAAAAGGAGTATCCTTGTGGCCCACACAGTCATGAGTGAAGCCGCTCCTCTAGTGAACAGCCTTACAAATTTAAGGGCGATCATTTTGCTGTCCAAACGATATTATCCTATTTGACATTTCTCGCTGCTTTTTGTCTGCTCTGGTTTTGCCCAGAGCATTCTGAACGTGTTGATGGCCCTCACCTATTAACTTTAAGGAGTGTTCTGAAGAATAAAGTGTAGAGCTTGAGGGGTATGAAACTGGCTCTTGGATACCTGTTGGCATTCTTGTGTTTCACAGAGATCCTGGTTACAGCAATTTACATGGGGTTTTATCAATACGTCTTTTATCCCCTTGCCCCTCTATTTTCCCCACACTTCTTGAAATCACCTCCTTCCCTCCATCCCCAGCCAGGAATTCCCCAGCACCCCACAGTATCCAAGGTGATCTCAAGAGCTGCTTCCTTGACTCACTGGGGTGGGTTTCACACCTGGTGGCTCTCCTGGGAGTGGCCTGGACACGAAGTTTGTTTCTCAGAAGCTGTGAATTTGGGTTCCCACCTTCTATTGTGCAATGCTGTGCTCCTCTGTGTTGCACAGGTGGGGCTTGGGTGGGCTGTTGGGACCCTCTGATGGGCTTGGGAGTAGCCCAGCCCTGTGTTGTTTGGTCTCCCTTGTGCTGTTGTCTCTAAGCTCCTTTGTGGATGTGCAGAGTAGCTTTTATCACATAATCTAACATAATTAAATTTCCTTTTGCTTTCTGAAGGTCAGCTTGTTCCCTGTAAATGAGAGTAGCAGATTAACAATCTGTGGCAGCAGCTTCTGAACAAGGAAGGGCCTTGTTTGCCTTCTTTCTCAGCAGAGTTGACTCCTTTTCCGTGGGATTTGGTGGTGCTTCTCTGTAGATGGATGTTTTATTCTTGTTTAAGCTGAAGATTTATCTGACATCCTTTCTTACAGAGGAAAATGCTGAACCAGATTTGGATGATAATGAAGATGAGGAGGAGACAGCAGTAGAAATTGAGGCTGAACCAGAAGTTGAGCAAGAGGCTCCTGCACCACCTCCCAGTAAGAAAAGGAGAGGAAGACCACCAGGCAAAGCTACCGCCCAACCAAAACAATCCCAGCGTAAGTCACATATTGAAGCTTACCTTACCCTGCTTGCTTGAGCACCTTTTTCCTTGGATTTGGCTGTTCTTGTAGATGTGATCCCTTCAAATGAAGTTATTTTAAAAGTAGGTAGCTGTACTTGTCTCTACATTGCTAAGAATTCACCTTGAAATTTGTTGCAAGGGTTTCCTGGTCAAGAGGGAACATGGCCACTTGAGGCCATGCTAAAAAGAAAGGACGTTATTTTTTGTTTAGTATTGTTTCATTTCATAGTTGTGCAAACTGCTCACTTCTTTTTGTACCAGTTACGGTGTCTCTGCTGACGTACAGTCCTTGGGAAAGCAGCTGTCAGTAAAAGCATCATGGTGTTCTTACCTGGGTTTGCCACAAATGAACTTGCTTCAGGCCTTTAGTTCTGAGCAAGTGCCTGTGCAGGTGTTGTTTCAGCTCTACAGGGATGTCTTTAAGAATAGACATTGTAACTGTGCAATAGTCGAAGAAAATAAGTTTTAGTCTCAAAGTAGGAAGGGAAATTAGTTCCTTCAAGGAGGTAATGGCTTCCTCGGTGGTGTGACTGTTTGCTCAGTGCTACAAAGCATGGTCTGTGTTCTCTCTGGAATTATTCCATGGAAATGTGTAATGCTGAATTTGTCACTAGCATCACTAAATTCCTGTGAAGATTAAGTTTTGCCTTAGGCCTATATATTGATACGGGGTTTGGTTTTGTTCATTCTACAAAATATGTTGTTTGAAAAATGTTTTAGTATGAAAATGCACACTGGAACTGTTGTACTGGGAGCCCATCTTCATACAGGGGCAAGAAAATAGATGCTTGATGCTTGGATGAGTGAGGTGGGTTGAATTGTTCCCCACTGATATGGCAGTGCTTGTTGGGGGCCTCACCTTCCCTTGCCATGGAAGAGTCTTAAAGATCTACCAAAAAGCTGCTTGAGGCATGCAGACTGGCTCTGGAAACAGTAAAATAATCTGTTTCTCCCCCCTCATCCTTTGTTTTTGCCCTTCTAGCTGCAGCAATCATTCAGGTTGAAGACCAGAACACTGGTGAAATTGAAAATATTATAGTTGAAGTGAAGAAGGAACCTGATGCAGAAACAGTAGAGGAAGAGGAGGAAGCTCAGCCTGCTGTAGTGGAAGCTCCCAATGGAGATCTCACCCCTGAGATGATTCTCAGCATGATGGACCGGTGATGGAGGAAGACCACGCTGGCTGACTGAACTGGCCTGGGCTGTGTTTAAGCGGCTCAAATCTATCTTTTTCCTTTAATCTTTTTTCTTGGCTTTGGGAAATGCATCATTTTAGACCATTTTACCAAACATACTGGGAAATAAAACGATGTTAGAATGTGATTTAACTAGAACTTGCTGTTTTATGTTAGCATTACAGGATCATGGAACATTAGGAAATATTTTGGAGTCCTTGAGGGTTTCCTCTGAGATGCTTGATTTAGTTTTGCTCTGAACTGCATTGTAAAGCTGGTCCAAGGGCCGTGTTTACATGCACAAAGTTTTAATATACAAAAGCGGAAGCCTTGACTAGAGTATGTGGAAAACCACTCTGGACTTGCCCTTCCAGTTCCCAGAGTCCTTGAGCCTCTTCTCTCAGTAGTGTTTTTAACTGTAAATGCAGACTTGGGAGGGTTCTAGACTTTTGAAATGTTTTTTTGGTTGGTTTTTCTTTTTGTTTCTTTTTTTTTTCTGCTTTTTCCCACTGAGTAGCTCCGGTTCTCCAAGTCGGCTGCACACGGTAGTTTTGGCATGCTCCAACTGGTTTCTGTCCTTAATATGCTTTGCTTTCTGCAAAGCATTTCTGTAATGGTCAAGCTTGTAAATAACTTTTTTTTTTACATTTTAATCTTTTTCCATTAATTAAGAGGTATGCAAAAATGCAGTTTAAATAAACCCCAGTATTCTAATTCCTTTCAAACTAAGTGACAAGAGAATTGATAGAGTGTAAATGTTGGAAAAGCTATTGATAAGGCAGAGAAAAGATCTACCCAGACTATTGCTTGCAGAACAAGAGAAACCCACATGTGAAATCTGGTTTTGAAGCACAAAAAAGTGGTATTTTATAGAATTTTAGACTGGCTTGGGTTAGAAGGCACTTAGAGACCATCTAGTTCTAGCCACCTGCTGGGCTTTCACTAGACCAGCTTCCTCCAAGGTCTGTCCAACCTGGC
>VYZQ01053755.1:0-12429 GCA_013400655.1 Mystacornis crossleyi | reverse complement strand
TTTAAGTGCTGATTTAAAATCATTGTTTCAGTGATGGTCATGAAAAGGTACCTACAGTAGTCTCTTGGTACTCCAGTAAGGAATTTATACATTTTTTTCTTGTACCAGAAAATGAACTGAAGCTTAAGGAAGTTAAATAACTTACGAAACAATTTAGCAACANTTTATATTTGTTCCCAACACTTGTAATATTTCCTTCTGTTGTTATTGTAGGGAAAATTTGATTCAGACAGCTTATATAAATTTTATGAGCTTAATAAGCTTTATGAGCTTAAGTTGGGTCCTGATAATACTGCCTTAAAAATGTGTTGTTTGGCATTGGGTTTGGTAGCTGAACAATGATTTTACATTTATGTATTAGTAAGGAGAACTCAAAGAGAATTGGTAGTTTAGATGATGCGTCTAACATAGCTGTATCAACCTGGTGATTAGTTTAATTAGAAGAGGTGATACTAGTCCAGTTTCTTCTGATTTGCTTACCTTTATGTTACTTAACGTTTGTGCTTAGTTTTATTGCAAAAAGACATAGGAAGAGGCACTTGCTTATTCCATATTTCTTTTCCTGTTACCATTATTCAGCAGCTAAACTACGGGCAGTTCTGTATTGTAGAACCTGGAAAAAAAAAAGGTGGTGTATTTCTAAAGAAAAACTTCTCCAAATTATGTATTGTGGGCTGGTTCAGGGGTTGAAAGAGCAGCAGACCAGTGATCAGTCTCAAGACTACATAGTAGAAGTTTGCTTTCCAGACTGTCAAATTTTAGCAATTTTCCCTGGGAAATGGGAATCACAGCTCACAAAAGCTCGTTGTAGTAACAGCTTGAACCTAGAGGAAGAGCCTTTTATATGTGGTAGTGCTGATACGTCTTTATCAGAATTATTCCTTTTCAGTCATCCCCAGAGATCATCCCCAGGCTCTTGTGGACATTCCAGACTGCCCCACAGCTGGGCTCCATCTGCCCTTCAAGCTGACACGATGTTGACTGGGCTTCCTGAAGAAGCTTGGTGTTAAGGGCCTTCTCTCCATCTCCTGAAACACCCCACAAAGAATAACCTCTTTATTGTTGCCTTCTGCGAAGTGTTTAGTGTTGTTGGTTATACAAATGAAGATGACAGAAACTTCAGGTTACTGCGTTTGCCTTCAGTTTTTAACATTATTAAAAGCCATCAGGGAGGAAGAGGAGTAGGCCAGTTTCTTCTTTTGGTTGTTGAATTGAGCAGCACTCTGGCATTCTTCCTAGGCACTTATTTCTAAAAGTTACTCTTGACCTATATTGAGAAAGACTAGGATAATTTCCTTCTCCTTGTGGATGTCTTTGTAGCTAACTGTTCTTATGTTTCACCTCAATTTCTCTCTGAACTTGGCAGAACAGACTGCTCAGAAATACCTTAGAGGGAATTTGAACTGTTGCAGTGCATCTGTTCTTCGTGGTGTTACATTGCAAGGCTTTGAGATTGGTGAAGCATCAGAGGACAAGCCAAAGGGGCAGTTGTGTTCAGAAAGTGTCAAGTTGTATTAAGCACTGTGGCATATCCTGTTATGATATTACCAAAGAAAAAGTTTCTGTAGGGGCTAAAAGTCTTCTGGTTTATGTCTGGGGAGTGTCTTCTTTATCAAATACTTCTGAATATATTGAAAAATTAGATTAAAATGCCATGTTTCATTATACTATTCCTGAATTCTGTTTTCTTACACTGTGAAACTATTTACTTGTTCCTAGTATCTATGTGTGTCTAAGCAGCATCTTGTAAGTAATTTTTCAAGGAATTATTTTGAAGTACATGTTTTATCTTAAAATACATGGTTTTTATTTAAAATGCATGTTTTATCTTAACACATTACTACATGTGATCAGGTGTATAAATCTTCATTTAAGAAAATAATAACTTACCTTTACTTTGTTCAGCTGCTTGCCTGGATTAAATCATTAATATACACACAGAGTAGTTAGAAGAGGAGGATGGATCTGGCAGGAATAGAACTTAAGCTGCCTGCAGTGTAGCTCTTGCTGTTTTTCTGATACTAGTGTTTAGAGTTTGGCTGGGTGCTGCCAAGTCTGCACCTGCATAATGCTTGATTGTAACTCTGCATGTATTCCTCTTAATAAGAACACGTAAATAATATCTTCTGTTATTTACCAAACAACCAAACATGAGGATTACTTCAAAGTCGTAAGTAGCAATCCCTCTTCTGTTCTAATGCTCTATCATTTCCGCCTCATGCAGAGAGGATGCTCAGGCTTCACTCCTCAGCAGAAATGTCATCTATATCTCTGTGTTCTACCTTGGGTTTAACTTGCTATTTAGAACCCTTACTCAAAATGCATATCTGGTATTTTGATTATGGATTGTCACATAAGCAGAATGATTGATTAAAGTAATTTGCATAGAAGCATTCGAGGCGTTTCTGAGCAAGGGAAAATACACAGAAGCACATGGCACTTAATTACATTGCTTAACAATAAATGTCAAGTTAAACCTTTTTTAAAAAAGATGAATGCTGTGCTTAAGGAAAATGCAATTACATTTCTATGCTTTGAAATGTTTTACACACTGTATACATTACAGGGGCAAAGACATTAACACCTCTGTACATGCAAAGGTGCTGACAGGTTTCAGATGCTACAAGGCAGTCTTTTGTAGCGCTGTCTGCCTCTCGCTTGCAAAGGGAACTCGTTTACTCTAATGTGTTGTTAATCTGAGCTCATTTTCTTGTGTGAAACCACATTTGCATACAGACACACTTCTTGGAACTCATTGAGAACATGAGGACAGTGGTCCTGATTTGGTAAATTGTTGCATATAAACAGGATTTGCATTCAAATTAGTGTTTTATATCACAGCCTGATTATATGTTCCATTTTAATAATGTTGAATGAATGGCAATAGTAGATTTCAAAAAGCCGGTCCTGATTCTATGTTCAAGTTCTAAATTTAATTTAAAATGTCTTTTCCCTCTTTCTTTCTACTGTGCTGAAATTTAGTAACAGTCGTGGAAGTTCTCCCATTAAATAAAGTGTACATTTCTATAACAAATTATCCAAATTACATTCAATAATGTGTTTAATAAAAGATTTTAATACTGCTGTATTCCTGTGGGAGGGTAATGGAGGAGCAACTGAACATCATGCAATCCTTGCAGAATAGAAGCAAATAAGAGGAAGTCCACAGTGAGCAATGGGGTTACATGCAGCATTCCCCAACCCACGTTTGAGCAAACCTGTATGTCTAGAGACTACTGCTCACTGCTAGGCAAATAGAGTAGCTCAGTTCTTTCCAGAAATTATGGCTATATCACTTTGGTGCAACTCTCCCTTCTTGCCCTGAATTACAAATGAAAAAGAGGAAAATGAAATTGTGAGGATAACTACTTGAATATGATCAAAATAAAAAACAAGGTTGGTTTTAATTAGGGGTGATTTTCCAATCTAGTTTGGCACCTGACTTTCACCAGTTCAGCACCACAGCAGTGACATTACTCAGGGAGGTTTGAGGAGGGTGGTTCTGTTATATATTCAGTACCTATGGACCTTAGCATCTTTGCTATGGCTTTTTCTGAACTTGTGGGACAAAAGCCTGTCTTTCTCCTACTCTACACAGCAGCAAGATGTCCTCTTCACTGCTGCTGGGATGGTGTAGCTTCTCCATTTTTCTGTGCTCATATTTGTAATTATTATAAGAGAGCATACTTAATTTGATAGACAGCGCATTTCTTTTTCTTTTCAATCTATGAATTTGAAGAAAATATGTAAAATAAGCTGTTTACAGTGCCATAAATTAAATAAAGCATTATAATTTAATTACACTATGTGTTAACAGAGTATTTTTCCTGTTGCCTAGCAATGAGATTTACCATGAGATTCACCATGTGCTTAAGATTCCTTTTATTAACTTCAGTTTTCAAAGGTTTATAACTTTATTAAAAATCCTTATTTATAAGACAATCCAGAAAGTGCATGTTGGATGTTATAGGGTCATTTACTAAGGAAGCTAGAGGCAGAAAGCTCTGGTGCCCTCTTATTTCTGTACCCTTTCCCCCTACTACTATATGGGGTAAATTTTGAAACTGACTTCTTGAACAAAAATTTGCGTATCCCCACAAATCTGAATGTCTAGGAAAGGCTTTGAGCCACTGGCATTTGCGGTTGCCTCCAGCAGCGTTGCACAACTGTAATGCTTGGTATGTTGGACGATCACATGGAACTTGGTGAAGACGACTAGTGCTTGAAGAGGTTGGAAGAGCAAAACATCTGGTAAGGCTGAAAAGGAAAGCTCTAGGTCAAGCCCAGAAAGTCACTTTGTTTCACAGGAGGAGCTAGCTTATAGTTAGGGCTGGCAAGTATATGCAAAACCAGACAGCTTTTAGCTTGAGGAGAAAATATTTTTCATTTCAGTCACCAATAAGGGTGGTATTTGGATTGTTTTATACTGTTCCATAAGGCAGTGCTGTACCTAGAAGGACTTGAATTTGAGCTCCTGGAGAAAAGGGCTGAAAATCACTAAATATCCAAGTTTTTTTTCCAGTAATATATCCAGGAACCAAGAATTTTTGGCAGACAAAGTGATTAGAAACTGTGTCAGAATGATAGTAATGCTGTGCCACTCATAGATGTGTTTCCAGACTGCATCTTGCTGCAAGGCAGAAAGCAAAAAAACCCATTTTATTCATGCTATTCTGTAGAAGCTTTTAAGGAAGGAGAATATGATTACTGGAATTCTATTATGTATTTTTTATATTTTTATATATATCTGAACTTAACAAAAGATGCCAGAATGAGCCTTCACGAAGATGTGGGAGGGGGGAGGTATTTTGAATTAATCCATTAATCCTTTTTAAAAACTAAAACTGCCTTTACCTACCTAGCATTTCAAAATAGTTGTGATTATTATATAAGATCTGGGTTTTGCATATTGAGATTTATCCATGTTACTTACAGAAGATCTGTGTGTTTAGTTGCAAGTCTTCAAGGAATGTGTCTTTATTCATGTTGTAAATTACTACATGTATATAATTTCAATTTGTCACCTTTATAATACTTGATTTTTAATTAAGAAACATAGAAACTTGAAGTTCATGCCTTCATGTGAGCAAAGTAGTTTTTACTGGACAAGGAGGCATTCATCAGCACTGGCATTTATCTGGTGAATAACTAAGCAAGATTTAGTTAAGAAAACCAAAGTAAAATACAGATTTTTTTTTTCAGATAAAACGGCTTCTCTACCCATGATTGTTTCAGTATGTATATTTTTGCACATATGTGTCATTTTTCTTTGGGGTTATATAGCCTCAGTATGGTTATGAATGCTAATTGATTTTAGTAATCTGCTAGATGTATGTAATTTTTGTTGACAAAATATATTATGGATGACAGATCAATATAAAATGTGAAAAAGTGCAGTGTTTGCTGTGGTTAACATAAGTGGCATTCCCTGTTTTACTAGACTCTCTTAGGCACCGTTAGTGTTCCTGCAGCCTTTGTATAGAAAATGAGAAAAGGGAGGTGTGCCTGAGAGACCCTAATTTAGACATCTGAAGTTAGAATTTTCAGCTACCCATCCCTGTTCTCTCATAAGTGCTCTGAAATCTTCTTTCTTCATTAGTCTTCCTTGGAAAGAGAAAAATTCCATTTCTCACTGGAGTGCATAGTGGGATTTCACATGGGATGTGCTTCCCTAGAAGATCATCATCCATATAAGAACTGAATGAAAATGAGTGTGTGTTTCCCTGACAGGATCTAGTATTCCATGACAATAACTAGGGGACTGGCAAAGTGTTGATTATTTTTTGCTGTTAAAATGACACTTGAGGAAATGTGTAAAATACAACGCTTGAGTTCGAGATTTTCCTGTTTTAAAGAGCTCATACATGTATCTTGTATCTTGTATGTGTTGTATGAATCAGAAACATAGCATATAATTCCGTTATCTCTGTTGGGAAATGTTTAGACAAAGTATAGGTAGGCTGTCCATAATATAGAATAGGCCTAGGATCATTTCAGTTCTCATTAAGAGAATATTTATCTCGGTGCACCGTGCTCTAGGGAGAGTTTTTTGGCTCTCCTGGAAATCTGTCCTAGTTAAAAAATGTAAGTAATCACAGTATTCTCATGCTGGAGTCTAGTATCTTTAATGGTTGCTCTCATTTGATGTCTAGTAACCATTAAACTTTTTTTATTTTTTGATGTTAAGAATATTGTAAGTCTGTATAACTATACATGGTGATTTTAATTTAACAAATCTGGGGTGTTCTGTTTCTTTATTTTTTTTTCCCAGCAGCTCTTTTTCGTAGAGAAAAATCCAGTACTGATAGCTCTAAGTTCGTAACNTAAGCCCAGGGAAAGGCAACAGCTGCTCAAATCCCTGATTTTTAGCCTGAGTTACCTAACATGTGCTTCTAACCCATTATTAAGCAGCTGCAAAGTGAAAGTCTTAAGTTAATGCTAATTTTGGGGGGGAAATAATTCAGTAAGATTTATGCCAATGAAGTTNAAAACAAAACAAAAAAGGCTAAACATGTATGTAGTAAATAAACTATGTAGTTTCAACAAGGGATAAGAAAGAAGCAAAAGTAGTCCTAAATTAACAGAAACAACTCTTAAGTGATATTTGNAGTTAATGATAAAGTTGCACTCATAGTTTGGAGTAATCAGCAAAGATTGTGTCTCAGGAAAATAATATCTTGATCCTGTACTGAAAGTGACTGAGAGGGCATCTCTGTATCATTCTTTTAGGTGTCCTTGGTTACTTGTTTACATTATAAGAAACAAGGATTGCACTAAAACACGAACTGCCTTAAATAAAAACACTTAAATCTCCATGTATGTTTATATTGTTGTCTTCTAGGTTGACTGGGGTCAACTGGACTATTTAGTAATTGACATGCCACCTGGGACTGGAGATGTACAGCTGTCAGTATCACAGAACACACTAATTGCAGGTATGTGTATTGCTTGACTGTTTCAGAGATTTGAAGTTTGATAGCTTTAGAAAAATCTTATTTTAAAATAACACCAGTCAAAAATTACTTTAATTTTTTCCAGCATGCTAAGAAATTGTTTTATCAATTGTGTGGTGTTGGAAACATTATCAGTGATTTTTAATACATTAGCATTACAGTTGTGTTATTTTCTTTTAAGCTACGTTTTGAAAAGATTGAGAAGTCAACTGTAACTCTTGAAGGAAAGATAGTCTTGCTAAAAACTGTTAGGTTTTGCAGTAGAAAACAATTTTCTTGTCTGTACCTACTACACTGTAAAACTAACACAATAAAATAGTTTGTCTTCATGATTGCTTTTTAGTGAGACACTGAAAACACTTTAATTCACAACATTTATTTAGATAAGGTATTTGACACTATAATACCCTAATGAATTCTTAATGAATTCTTTTTCCTTTTGTGTTATCAATTTTACTTTTTGTAGGGGATTTAGCCTTTGGCAAATCAATCTTGCCATGTACAGGCTGCCCTCTAATCTCATTGGTTTCAGCAAGACTTAGAAATTCTTCTTCTGAAAGAATGCGCAAGCATCTCATGGTGTCTGAAAGGCTGTAATGGTTTATTACCTGTCTGACATGCTTCAACAGAAGCAGTTGTCAATAACCAACATAAACGATGTTAGGAACTCGTGCTGAAAGAGTAAAAGCAATCCTTACAGTCTCAAGACCAGTTTAATAGCTGCTACGGCTCTTCACCAGGAGGCTCTGGGATCTCCATTCTTGGTAGTTGTCCAGATCGTACTAGACAAATCCCTTACCACGTTGCCAGCAGAAGACCTCCAGAGACTTTTTCTGACTAACAATTTTGTGAATCCGAGTTATGAAGGAGTCAGTAGGACTGCTTGCTCCAGTTTTAATGGGCTCAGACAAGTATGTTGATACAAACCTGAAATGGTAGCCTCTTTTGCTTCTCTCACTCTTTTCGAAGTGCCAACTGGCTCATGTGCACAGGCCCTGGTGCCCTCCAGCACTCCTTTGTCTCTGCACTTCAGTGGCAGTTACACACTGAAGTGAATCTACTAAATATTAAATTGGTAGAACTGTTTCCCCTACATGTAGAACTCTTACCAGACTGTCTGTAAGTTTAATTAATAAAGAACTGTGTATCTCTAAAACTTCATAAGATAGGATTAAAGAGTTACCTTAAGATATAGGAAGGAGATGGGCCCCTCTGTAAGAAGACAACAGCTAATGGATTTTGGGACATACATCCTGCTTTCGTAGCAAAACCCTTAACAGGACAGCGATGTCTACAGATTTGAAAGGAGCCCTTTAACAAAGTAAGGCATTTTCCTTAATACAGTCATGTCCCAGCTTCAGTCAGTTGAACATGATAACCACAGTTATATAAATATATATATTTAAATATATATATTTGGAAGACAAGTTTTTTGACAAATTAAGTGTCAAGGTTGTGTGGTGAAGATCTCATAATCTTCAATGATGTCAAGTTCTGAAAAACTTAAAGCTTTTGACATATAAAACCTGAATGTTCCGAAACATGCTAACTCAGCCATAACATTATTGCCCTGAAATAATTAATAATCATGGGAGGTTTTTCTGCTGCCTGTGATTGTGTCGAGTGATGGAAGAGAGCAAATCAACAGAGCTGTAATGAAACATAAAATGATTTTTTCCCAGAAGAAGTAAAAGAGGAGGCCTCTAGTGCCTCACCTTATCAATGACCTGGAGCACGTGATAAAAAGCAAACTATGATTCATACTCGTTTTCTTAGATACAGTGCTTAGTAGGTTGAATGTGTCAGTAGCATAGCAGGAGAGCCTTTTACTCCCAGGGTTTAAAGCAATGAGGTGAAACATGACTGTGGCACAAAAGTTTTTGGTAAGGTAGAATTTAATGGAATCATGTACATAAGGGCAGTAAAATTATGCAGTTAAAGAGTTGTGGCTTTATTAGGGGCTTTTTTAAGTGCAACGGGTATTTATAATTTCTGTTTACTACAGTGCACCTAAAAGTCCTGATTTAACATAGCAAAGGTCATTAGACTCTTGATTTTCAAGGGATTGTTGTGCCTTTGCCCCACGGAATGCTGCGCTGCTTTCCAGAGTGTGAGTGGTTATGGTGGTGCACTGTGTCCTCTGGGACAGAGAGGTGATGGAAATTACTTTAATCCTGTATTTCTTCTAAATTTTGCTGACGTCTCATTTTTATTTGAATTCTGAAATGACTTCACATTGTTCCTACAGTTGTTCAGTTCAGCTTATTTTTTCATCAATCCTAGCTTCATAAAATTAGGAGTGATAGCATCACTTTGCATTTGTCTTTCTCGTTAGTTGATTTTGTTGACCATGCTGAAGTTGATTCTTACAGTTTAAAAAAAATAATGTATTCTGCTTTTGATGAAGACAAACATAGCAGACAAAGAGTGATAAGATATGTAGTTCCCTGTGTTCTTACTGGCTTAAAGAATTTGTGATTTAGGAAGAATTTTCTGTCTTGTTTATTGTGGCTATTTTTCACTCTCATTGGAAGGATGTATTTTTGTCTATTGCAGCTTCAACTGTGCTTTCTTCTTTTGCTCGTTACTTGCTTTCTGTCTCTTTTCTCAAAGAGTCCATAGCATTGTTTAGCATGCTTTTTATTTTCTTCAACTTGGTTCCTTTCAAGGGTGTGGAAGAGAGTGTTACATGTCTTGATGATCATATCTTTGGATCAGTCTACGGAATTTTGTTGCTCTGGGGACTCCATCTTCATTTGCAATTCGTATTTTCTAAGCCCTGCATTGTCTTTTACTTTGTTACAGAAAGTATTTGGTGTTGTGCCACTCTGTTCCCTCTCCAGTTTTCTTGTGCTTTCTTTCTTTATCCTTTGAAGATGCCTTGAACAGTCATGGTATTAGTGGAATAATTTCTCTGTTTTTCCTCAGAGACAACATATATATCTTAGTTTAGTAAACGTAGAAATGCATTATCTAATTTGCATGAAAGTTGTTCTTTGATTTGCGTGCATGCATATGTGAGATACAGTATTTGCATTATGGTTCCTTCATTATTAATCTGTGGCTTCCTCAGGATAGGCAGTGTAGAATATTTTTATTTTGCCTCTAAACAGATTTACAAAACCCACACATGTATTATTGCCAGCTGCTTACAGAATTTTCTGTGAGTGGGAGAAAGAGCACTGGTAAAAAGATGATTTTTTTGTGGTGGGTTTGCCCAGATGGGGCATGAAAAACTGTAGCTTTGCAACATCTGAGCATAAGAGAGACACTGATAGGATATGTGAAATGGTATTGGGTTTTTTTCCTGCATCACAGGTTCCATAGCTTTCTTGAGTCAAAAGAAGACTAGAAAAATACCTAATGGGTGTAAAAGCAACACAACAAGATATGTCTTACAGTTCCAGTAGTCATTAAAGAGAATATCAGCCTCTTGCAACCTTGGCTGGAGCAGCAGTTTTGTGTGGGTACTTTTCCTTCTATAAAAGAAGGTGGAAAAGGAAACTACTGTGACTTTTGGTTTTGCTTTTATTACTCTTAGTCACCTTACAGGGAGACACATCTTATTTAGCATATTATTCTTTAATCATCTGTAACTTTGCTCATGTTGCAGTCATTCTTCAACAAACTGGTAGATGAGGAATGTTATGGTATCTTGAAAATGTGATACATATTTCTGCATAAACACTGCTGCTTTCTTCAGATGCAAGTTTGCTTTCCAAATAGAAATCCAGGGTCAGTCTGGAGAAAATTACTTTTTTCTTGTCCATTGTTAGTTAATTTGTGTTGAGTTCTACTTCCTTACTTCTGCTTTATTCCTCTGTTCCATCTTTTGCATGAACAAAACTTCCAGAAGTGGGTTCTTTATCATGTATTGAACATGCATGCTTGGAAAAGTTAGAAACATCCTTACACATTTTGCAGCTTTTAAATATTTTAAGAGCGGGGGTTTCAGATGATGTTATGATGTTTGCTATCAAGATATAGTGTGAACTAGTGATATTATGAAAAATAAAGCTGATGATTCCTTTGCATTACCTAGTTGCTAAATTGAGAAATCTAACTGTATTTGTTTGATCATTTAGTTAAAGGAGCCATAAATTTAAAAAATATTACTGGAAATGGATAATTAGCCTCCCTAAAGACTGGGAGAGAAGTTTATTATTCTCTCCCTTTGGAGTCCAAGGGCTGCGTGGGAAGCAGCAAGAGCATCTCTGTTCAAGAGGCAGTCTCAGAGCCCTGCATGAGTGTTTCTGCCTTGTGGACAAGCTGCATTGTGGGGGCTGGCCATTAAATTAGGCTGTCTGCTGCCCTCTCGTTAACGTTAAAGTGAAGTCAGTGTTAGTGAAGTGTGACAGCTTGACAGCTCTAGAGACTGACACTGTCTCAGCTGGCAGAACCAGCTCCAGGTTAATACTGGAATTGCTTCATTTGCTAAAGTGTGTCATATCACCCTTTTCTTTGGATATTGAGGTGCCATAGCAGTGAAAACCATTAGAAGTGTACATCTACCCAGTGGGAAGCTGACTGGGACCAAAAAAATAATTTCACATCTTGCTGAGCAATCTTTTAATAATTGTATGACTATAACAGTAACAGTAACGACCGTAACTATAACATACCAGTAATGACTATTGAACTGAACTGTGTTTGTAGAGGAGACCTAAAGATAGAAGGCTGCAGATTTTATTTCAGTGTTCTTAATTTTCCCACCTTCTGAAATAACTTTTTTCCCCCATGCAAAGGACATATTATTTTAATCTTTATAATTATAAACTCTAAAAAGGTTGTTAATAGGAATCAGATAATTAGTCAAGATAAGCAAAGTGAAAGCAATGTGAATACTATTTTGTTTCTCTCAAGTTCTATAAAAGCAGAAGCATTGCTGTTGCTAGTCATACAGGAAGTTACTTTCATCACCTCTCAGATTTAAAATCAACATAACACTGAGTTCCTATCATTTTTTACTGCCGTATCCTATAAATGGTATGATTTTTCTGAATGTTTTCATCTTTCAGCAATATCTATGTCTTAATTGTCTCCTGAATACCTTCTTCAGGTAAGGCTGAAATATTTATTAGAGGAATTTTTGTTAGTTCAGATATGAATTTTCAAAGAATTGTAATTAATAGGATTTCTTTTGACAGCGGTGTTTTGATAGATTGTTTTAAACAAAACCAAAAAGAATATTTTTGTCTCTGCTAGTTAAACATTAAAAGTCATATTTCTATTCAATGTACATTGAACAGGAAAAAGTAAAGGGATGCCACCAACCTGAAGACATGTGGCAGTTTTAAATTCTTTGTCATGTGACTCACCAAACTTGTAAACCAAGTTATTTACTCATATTTATGTCAGTGTCAAACAGACCAGGGTGTAGCCTTGTGCACAACTATTTTATAGCAGAGTGTGGGACTGGAGAGAGAACAGTATCTTGGTTCAATTTATAATAGTATATGTTGGGGTTTTAGGAGGT